>SSNP01000002.1:5994726-6061307 GCA_006937955.1 Pachypanchax playfairii | reverse complement strand
ATAAGTTTTTAATGTCTTCATTGCAAAAGAATCAGGGCTGTACACCTTTTAATTGAGACTTTAGTTTAGCTAGTTGTAGAAATCCAAAAATGATTTGATACAGTGGTTTGGTCAGGAAACCGCTGTAGGGATAAAGCTTGGTTACTTTATAAACAGATGCAAAACAGAGAAAATATTCACACATAAAAAACTTGTTTTTCTAGAACAGTCTGATTTGGGCTTTTCTTGAATTTAATATTTTAACTTCCAAAGTAGCAGCACTGCACCAGCTGGATCCTCCAAATAAAAATAAAATATATTATTAATATATTTAATTGCCAACACCAGCTGACAGTATATATCTTTTATTTTAACACACCATTTTTGTGCAGTCACACAAAGTAAATAATAAAAAAGCGGAGTCGATGACAGTTAAAGGGTTAAATTTGGTTTGTTTTCTCGCGAGATCGCGCGACACCCATAACAAATATGGCGGCGCCTTCATGGCAGAAGTCTAACGAGTGACAGGTTTGAAATGATAGTTAGAAGAAAGTTTAGAGCATCTGGACTTCAGTAGTTTGTGATCACACGGTACCAGAAACCTTCCTACAGTGAGATATGGGATTCGAGCGCCTGCTGTGCGGAGGTCTGGAGCGGTACGCCAAACTCAGTAACGTTCAACAGAAAGTCCGATTCTTCTTTCAAAATGCGTCGGAGTCGGTGAAGTTCTCACCCCGCAGCAGTGAGTCCAACGGGCTCATTAGTGGATCTGGACGGTTCGGTGGGCCGTGTATCCCCGCAGGACGCCAGCTGTTCCCCCGTCGCAGTTTCTGCACTCAGCCCGCAAAAGATGTCACCTTGTTCCAGCACGACAGAACTCGCTTCTTCCGGCTTCTCTCAGTTTTCTGCGGCGCGCAGTTTATCTTCTGGACGTATCTTGCTCAGTTCGCCTACACCGGGCTCAAAGACACGGGCGGAACCAAAGACAGAGGGAAATCCAAGGCGCCCAGCACAACAGGACTGGCTGGAATGTGGAGTTTTGAGATGAATCTGGGATCCAGCTCCTGGAGGTACGGATTCACGCTCGGATGCCTGACGATAGGAACCGGGATCGTCGGGCTCGGAGTTCTGTTCTGCAGGCGATCTGTGAGTAAAGTGGTTCTCCATCAGGGCGGGAAGATGGTGACAGTCTATACACAGTCGCCTTTGGGACTAGGCCGAGGCAGGACCATCAGAGTCCCTCTGTCTCAAGTAGCCTGCCACGCCCACAGACAGGAGTCCCCCTCCTTCATCCCCCTCAGAATCAAGGGATACAGACTCTACTTCCTCCTGGACCAGGAAGGGACTGTAAACAACGCCAGACTGTTTGATATCACTGTTGGAGCATTCAGACAGTTTTAACACTGAACTGATGCACCTGGTTCCGACTCATCTTCATCACAAGTTCTGATTATTTCTGTTCAAGTAAATACAATTTGGGCTCATTAAACATGACCTTTTTAAAGACTACAAATTATTGTGTCACATATGATTCAAGTGTTCATACGTACGGTGATCTGCTCCATGAGAACAGCGTTGGTGGCCTCAGTTTCATGCAGGAGACTGTTCATGTGCTCCATGCTGCGAGTGGCTGTGCTCAGCTTTTCAACCAGCTCCTCTTTGGTTGGTGCCACTGTCCACACGAACGGCTCTACAGATGAATAGAAGCAGGTTAAACGAATACAAAGCACCTTGTTGAAAAAGAGAAATTAGGTGGTTTTAAGAAACTAAAATTAATTTTGTCTTTTAAACACACCTTGTTTTGGATCAGGGGAGGTGAGTAGCTGCTCCAGGGACGGTAGAGGCGTCAGACCAGGGGAGGATTTCTCAGTCTCTGTTGTCTCCATGCCCTCTCCTTCCTCCCTGGCCATAGACTGAAGGTCACTTAAGGTCGAACTCACCAACCCAGATTGGTTCTGATCAGTGTTTCTGCGCTGAAGGTCTGATGTCAGGGGTTTACGGGTGGACTGGACTGACATTGGACCTAAAAAAACAAAACATACTATGACACAGCTGCAAAAAAATTTAAATTAGAACTGATTTCTACTAGTTGTTGCTCTGTATTCTACTAAATTGACTTATTAGTTTAATCAACTATCAGAAGTATGAAGAGGAGAAACTGCATGGACCAACAGATGTTTGGGATTCATCCACCCCACAAATGGGTTTGGTTATATGGTTTTAGACCAGCAGGGGGCCTCATTAGTACAGTTAACCCAAAATCTAATTAAACTACAAAACCAGAAAACTTAAATTTTAACATCCGTTCAGTTCTACTGATTCCAAATGATCACTTGGTTACAGCGTGTCGACAACGCTACTGGAAAGGTTTATTCAAATATAGAAATAGAGACTTTCATTTTTTTAAAAAAAGGAAATCTTAAATATAAACTATCATTGCAAAATCTGCAAAGATCAACTGATAAAATCCAAACTCTTAATTTTCAAGGTTTTGATCAAGATTTTATGTTTAATAGATGCTTGGAAAAAAAAGACTATATTAGGATTAGCATACAAAGTAGAATAAATTAGTGTCACTGTTTGGTGCATTAAGTTTGAAAAAAAAAAAAAACCGAGGTCAGTAGTTTTATTATCCACCTGCCTAATAGAACTAAAACACAAGCTGCATCAATCTGCATTTTAGTGGCTATTAAATTTAAATAACGCAGTGAAAATTCTCTTTAAAAGAGAATTTTGGCCAGACGTATGAAGCCCGTCCTGATGTGTGAGACACTAATGATGAGTCCCTCCAGATGCCACAGGGAGCTGTTTGCCACACTGTGAGGCGGGAACTCAGCCGAGGAGCTTTGCCAACACCTGGCCATGCTGAAGTGACAGAGATGAAACACACAGATACACACTTGCCTTTCCTGATTGTTAATATGTGTATTTGGAGTTTGACTCCAGAGGGCAGCTGTGTGGGAGGTGATAAATGAGCTCTCAGTGCTGCTCCACTCATAAACACACTGATGCTCCCTCCACTGTTCTGCCTCCCATCGTTCCTCTCAAGAGTCAACAAGACAGAAACCTTCAACCACTTGATGCTTTGAAGCATCTTTCTACTTAATTCCATGTGCTGCTTTCTGAATCAGGTGGTTCTGGTCTGGAACACTACAGTTCTCCTCAAAGCTTACTGTTCTGGTTCTGCAGGTTAAAAAGTTGCTGCTCGACTCGGGTCAGTTGTCCCTGTAGGGTCTCCACGGTTGCCCGGTGGTCGTCCTGCAGCTTCCTCAACTGCTCCCTGTAGGTCTGCCGCTGGGCCTCGACCTGGGTGGACAGATCGGCCTGAACCTGGGACAGGTCTGACCGCAGGGCCACATTCTCCGACTGCAGCGACAAAAGCCTGAAGAGTGACAGTGAAATAAGTTCTCTAATCTAACCAGATGAAGAGAAATTAAAAGGTAAAAGAAACTGAAACTACCTCTCCCGTAGCTCCGCCTCTTTGGTCACGTTTTCCTGGAGGATTTTATTGTGTCTCTCCAGTAGAGTGTCGTGTTCAGTCTGGAGCTGCTGCAGCTCTGCCGTGCTGCTCAAGAGGCTCTGCTGGTTCTCTGCTAGTCTGATTCGCAGCTGTTCAACCTGAGACGACAACCGCTCCCTGCAAAACGCCACATATTCTCATTACAGTGCTGCATCACCATCAACGCGCACATCATCTCTGATTTAATCCCTTTTATATTCTTCCTGCAGCTTCTCGTATGTTCTTCTCACCTCTCTTGTTTACCGGCGTCTCCTTCAGCCTGAGCACTGGTTTTATTCTTCTGCTGTTTGAGCACATTGTGGACTCTCACTTTGTAACTCTCAAACTCACTTGTTGTTTCCAAAAGTTCTGCCTGGAATCAGCAAACACACAAAGAAGAAATATGCACTAAATGTCCCAGAAGAAAATGTTAGCTTGGAGATCATCGAATTTAGAGACTCATTAAAATTGTCTCTCATGAATTTGGAATATAAATAAGTTTCATTCCTTTAGTTTAACAATGAACTTGCGTGATGAGACAACACACAGTTATCTGAAAAGGGTGGAAAATCAGTGGACATGTCTGCAGTTAGCTGTCATTTATGATCCATGATGTCAACAGAAAAGGAAAATTCATCTTTTTTTCTTTTTAAATGCTGTGATTGTTTGTCTCTTTCAATCGATTTCCCATAAGCAGTTTTAAAATGTTATGTGTTGAAGCTACAGGAGATGATTAACTGCAGACAACAGTTCCAGTCAGTACGATAATTTACAGAGATTTATCCTAAAAATCAGACAAAAACAGTCAGTTAAGGCTGAATAAACTGCTGCTTTCTGCAGGACATTATCAGAATTTATCAGTATTTCACACTTTAACATATTCTGTTTATGTTTTAATCTTAAACTGATGGTCATACAAACAGGCTGTTAGCTGCTGCCACCTCGAGCACTCAGAACAAGATAAATGTCCTACTGAAACATGATCGACACTGTAAAGATTTGAGAGGTAATTAAAAACTAACAGAGATAAATAATGAAAATCATCATTACTTGCCGAGTCATTTATCAAACATCTGCAGCGAGCATGAGTTGGTTCAGCCCTCAGTAGATTTAATTTAAAAAGTCTAATTTAGCATCAGAACTATGGAAGTTACTGCTCAGGTTTTTTTTAAACAGATCCAACTTGTTTACCTTAGCTGTGTCTCTTTCCTGCTGTAGACTGAGAATACGCTGCTGCAGCGAGCTGCTGGTTCTTTGTTGCTGCTCCAGCGCAGACCTCAGCTGCTCCTGCAGACGATGGCGCTCGGCTGTCAGCTCACACACCTCGATCTAAACGCACAAGCACATGTCAGTCATAATCTGTCACATTTTATATTTGAATTAATTGTATTGAGCTCTCGACTTGTTACCTTGGAGCTTTCGAGGTGCTGTTGGTTAGCCTCCAGCTCTCCTTTCAGAGATGCCTGCACCACCATCAGAGAACTCTCCTGCACATATAAACACACAGAAATATACACAGACAAATGATTAACTGCTCTCAGTATCTCCAAGGCCTTCGTCAGAGCTGCACCTACACATGGCTGCATAGCACTGTTTATAATCATCAGGCAGCAATGCTACACAGTAACAGGACATCCTTTGGGACACACACACACAAGTTTGTTTTGTTATCCTTATGGGGACCAGGCTTCGGTCCCCACAAGAACCCTCGGACCCCAGAAAGATAGTAAAAGTCAGGAAACTGGTCCCCAGGAGGTCAGAAATACAAACCCACACACACACACACAAGTGTGTTTTGTTATCCTTATGGGGACCGTCCATTGACTTCCATTGATTTTAGGGACCCCAGAAAGATAGTAAAAGTCAGGAAACTGGTCCCCAGGAGGTCAGAAATACAAACCCACACACACACACACAAGTGTGTTTTGTTATCCTTATGGGGACCGTCCATTGACTTCCATTAGTAACTAGATTTATACCTAACCCAAACCCTTTTCCTAACCTTAACCATGACTGATCTATAACTAACCCTAAGACTAACTAAAACTCTATTCACACCATACCTATCCTAACCCCTAACCTAAAAAGGGGAGTCCCCCTCATGGGGACCAGGCTTCGGTCCCCACAAGAACCCTGGACCCCAGTAAAAGCCAGGAGATAAAACCCACACACACACACACACACACACACACACACACACACACACACACACACACACACACACACACACACACACACACACACACACACACACACACACACACACACAGAGACCTGTTTCTTGGCATCTGCCAAATCTTTCTTGGTTTTCACCAACAGCTGTTTTATCTTGATGGTTTTTTCTTCCTCCTGGTCCAACTGGGACTTCAAAGCCTCTGGTGATACAAATAATACGATACACACAAGTAGTAAGTTAAATCTTATATAATATGATTTAGTAATATTTCAACCGTAGTGTCCCATTGTACTGTTGTTTTGCAGCCTGACGGTGTAAAGCAGCAGAAAACATGATGTTCAGACTGCAAATCATCAGGCGTCTGAAACAGATGTTACCTCCCTGTGGAGGCTTCCTAATTTAGTCATAAATACATCCCTTTTTAAACTAAATGTAAAATAAATCTGGACTTCAAGTTTTAAAAGGAGAAAATTCACGTTATAAACCCAAAAATGAATAGAAATACTACAAATTACATCTGAATTCATACCGATTTCCTGCCTGAGCGTCTCTTGCTTCTGGTTGAGGGTGCTTATCTGAGTTTTTAACTCCTCAACGTATTCGTCTTTTTCTGTGAGTTTGCTGTTGAGTTCTTTCACCAGACGTTCGTAGTCGGCCATCTCCATGTCCAGCAGGGAGTTCTGCTGCGCCTCCTGGTGACAGAGTCAACATGTTGTATCATGACTATGAAGAGAGCTGAAACTGAAAATGTAAATGCAACATGCAAATACCATGATTCAGATGGAAACTAAAGGTGAAAAATAAATATAAAGTTTCTGTGATTTGTGCCAAAAAAATGATATTAAATCACATTTTATTCTCTTAAAAGTCACCACAAGTACCAGCCTCAAGATTCTGTTTCTTTGGATCAAGTGGTGAAGTGGACACAAGACAAAGCGAAACCTCCAGGCAGCTTTCATGTACAGCTGTAATATGTAGGTCTCCACTAATGGAAAAGTAACAGCAGCTTTTTTACTGTGGGCTGAAGCTGCTTCCTCTTTCCCTGTGAGGTGCCACTGTAGCTCCAGGCCAGCCATCAGCAGCTCAGTCGCCTGACTGAAAAGGCCCTCTGAGACACACTCGAGTCTGAGAAGCACTCTGGTGTGTTAAGGTACCTTGCGTAGCTGCTCCAGTTCCTGAGCAGTCTGCTGAGACTTCTGCTGTTGCTTGTGGAGCTGAGCTGTCAGCTCCTCCTTCTCCTTCATGGCAGTTGTTAAGTCCTGGTGAGGCACAAAAACACAAACACAGTGTCAGTTCTATTAGCTTCAATCAAAAGCCCGTCGATCTCTTTCTTTCTACCTTGAGTTTTTGCTCCTTCATTGCTCTCTCAGCCAGAAGGTCTCTGTCCAGATTTGCTAACTGTTTCTGCAGCTCCTGGTTTTTGGCTTCCAGCTGCCTCACTGTGGTCTTCGTGGTGTCCAAACCAGCCAGCAGATCCTCCTTCTCACTACTCAGAGTCTCTTTCTGCCAAATTACCAAGTGAAATAAAAACATTCATATCCAAAAAGGGCCAGTTTGGTTTACAGCCAGTAATATAGAACAAAATAACATGAAAGTACATTACACATTCATAAAAACATTGATGATGACACAAAGTGACAGAAACCAGTCGTACCCCTCCTGCAACTCAATCAGATAATCAAAACAAATAGAAATGAAGAATAAAAGGGCTTGTTTCACAGTTAAAACATGCTAAAGGCAAATACACCAAACCTGCTTAAGCACATGTGACCCTTCTGAAAACCACCCATGTGAATCTGACAGCAGCCTCTGTGGGCTTTCTCCAGACAGAATACTCAACCAGCATCGGCAGCAGCTTTCTCCAATCAGCTGTCAGCCAAACACTGAGTGTCTGATGGTAAACTGAGACATTGGGACGTACTCTGAGATCCCCGACTAGTTTCGGCGTGCGTGCTCCCCCTGAGAACCATAAGCGCGTGAGAATAAAAACTGTGTCTCAGAAGATGCGCTAGCATACAACAGATGGAAGCTATACCTCGCTCCATTTACCAGCCAGTTCTCTCACTGGAAAGAGACAGTTATGAGCTTTGGTGAGAGGAGCATATATATATATATATATATATATATATATATATATATATATAAACAATTTCTCCCTTGCTCACCCAGTCACATCTGATGGGCTATTTGTGGGCGCCTGCTTGTCAGATTTATCCTGTAAAAGTGTTGCTGGCTAAAATGGCTCTCGGTAAATCATCTGGAAACTGAGTTATTCTTTAAGTATCGCCGGATAAAGTCTCACAGCTGAGATTTACTGGATGCTGAGAGCATTTTGTCTGCTGTGTGTGTGTGCAGATGATTGAGTGTGTTTGCTGGTTACCTGTGTGACAGCACTGCTGAGTCGTTTGGTCAGCTCAGCAATCTGTCTCTCTGCTGCCTCCACCTTCTCTCGCTCTTTATCCAGTTCCTCGGTTTGCTTGTCGTAATCTATCTGCAGGTTCTAAACACACACACACACATCTTCAATATTCATTACTGGAGGCTGCTTGAACGAGTCAGTGAAGGCGAACACCATGCATCTCAGATATCAGCTGAACTTACATTTGGGTTCAGGACAAAACTCTCATTAGACACAACAGAGTGGTTCCCTCTGGTTTGAAAGCCCGGTGCATTCTGGGGGCTGTTTATAGAGCCCACTGGGAGTAATGTTATGTTTTAACGAGTGCACACTTCCACTAGCTAATTAACAACAAACCGTGTAAAGAATGTATGAGAAATATTTAATCAAATCTGTCTGTTTTACTTGAAGCTATTCTGCTTTTATTTGGGGGAATCTAATACCTGGATAGATGCACAATGATTCTACTTTTTTAAATCATTTATAAAGTAAAAAAAAAAAGTACAGTGTAACTACTATACTGTGCTCTAAGTGTAAACATTGATCAGACAGCACTTATCCGTTTAACAAGAAAACAACGATTGTGAGAATAAGATTTAAATAAAATATATCCTTTTCATCCTTTTTTCACACCTATATAGCAACATCGTGACTTCACAGTAAAAGAAAACTTCGTAATGGGACAAACTACCGTAATCCATGTAGAGACCTCATCGTTTCTTTGTTTAAACTGCGTGGTACCTTGTAGCCTTCAGCGCCGTGAATGATGTCTTTCATAGAGCTGTTCATCTTCTCCCGCTCGGCTTTCAGTGACTCCACTTCCTCCTTTAAGGTTTGAATCTGGGAAAGTTTAGTAATATGTTTAGACGTGTGTAATCACTAATCTGTAAACCAAGAAGCTTCCTACATTTCTATCTTGTTGCGCGCTTCATTTATAGCTGAAATACATGAATGTGATAAGGAGGGAGGTGGAGTCTGAAGAGATTAAACTTCACATGGAGAGATCATAGGCAGCTTTACTACTTCAGGTACATTATTAATACTAATAATAATAATAATCATACATTTTATTTAGAAATTTCAGTTAAAGTTTAAAAAAAAGCAATAAAACAGACAACAAATATTAAACATGGTTTTGAAAAGACGAGCGAGTTCAGCTGAGGAGGTGGACAGTGGAGTTTTGGAGTTTGTTGAGGGTTTTGGACGGGAAATCGTAGAAAATTATTGCAACAGTTGAGTTGTGACTGACTAAAAAAACTCTTTATTTAACATAATCTGAAAAGACTTCAACCTGCTGTTAATGAGCAGTATAAATAAACTATTTGTCTTTGAAACGGTGCAGCCAGGATCTGAACATGTGAAACTCCCCTGCAATATTTACATTTCAACATGTATTTGGATGTTTTTCCTCTTTTAAGCACTTCTTTCTCCATGTTTTGGAGTATTTTTATATGCGATATAATTCTACACACTACCTCTTTCTTGCTGTTATCCAGCTCCTTCTTTGCTTTGACCGCCACTGCCTTGATTTTGTTGATCTTCCCATCTTTTCCTTTGATCTCACTTTCAAGGAGAGCTGAAGAACAAAGTTACAAAATCTAAGAAACGGTCTTTAATTTAAATCTAAATCTTATAAATCACAAAATCTAATTTTTATAATATGACCCAGCTGCATCACCCGACCTAATTTCTTTGTCATTTCATTGTTTTCGTTTTCCTCTGAGGACGTCGACTGGGCAGCAGATTCTTGAGAGAGAGACTGAGAAAAACAAACAAACAGATTCTTCTGTTAATATTATAAGAGAAAAACACAAATGGAGAACATCCCTGGTACGACTCCGCCTACCTGAAGATCAGCCATTTCATTCCTGAGCTGTGATATGAGCGAGTCCTTCTCCGTCAGCTGCTCTATGAGCTCTGTTCTCTCTTTCTCCATCTTATTCACCTCCTCTACCTCCTTCTCCTTCTCTTCTTTAGCCAGGGAGATCAGAGCCTGAAGTTTCTGGTTCTCATCACTAATCTTCTCACTGACTGACTTCATATCCTGCAGATCTTTCACCTTCTCTTCAAGCTTTGTTTTCAGTGTGTCTCGCTCCTTTTCCAGCTCTCCGATGTGAGCCTGGAAGTCCTTCTGCATCTCTTCCAGACTGTTCTTTACCAGGTTCTTTTCATTCTCAACTTCTTCCATACGTGTTTGGAGCTCTTGAACCTCTTTGAGTACCTGTGTTGGATTTTCATCAGAGACGCTGGTCTGTTCTGCCCCATCAGTCAGTGTTTTCAGCTTTTCCAAGAGGTTTTGTTTCTCAGATTCCTCCTGCTGGATTTGAGCCTCCATCGCTGCCAGCTTGGAGCCCAGAATCTCACCGTCTTCCTGAATCCGAGAAAGCTCTAATAAAGTCTGCTCCAGTTTCTGATGGAGGTCAGCCTTTTCGGTGGAGAGTTCTTTAATCTGCAGCTCCAAAGTGGAACATGTCTCTTCATGCAACGCCAGCTTTTCTTTCAAACTTTCTTCCATTTTTTCTCTTTCTTCCTTTAGACGTTTCACTTCGTTCTCGGTTTTTATCTTTAAACTTTCCAACTGATTATCTTGATGTTCTCTGAACCAAAGCGCTTCTTTTTCTTTCTCTTCCAGCAGCTTCTCAATGTCTTTTCTTCTTTCATTGTTCAGGTTTTGCATTTCATCCTCTTTGAGTTTTAGCAGGTGTTGAACTTGATCCCTTTCTTCTGTCAGTGAGTTGACCATTTCCTTCAGATCCTGGATCTTATCCTCCTTTATCTTCAGTTTGGACAAAATCTCCTCATTCTGCTTCATCAGATCCTCCACAGATTCTTTCAGCTCAAAGGCCGAAGCGCTTTGTTCCTCTACAGAAGGCCAAACTTTCTGCTTTTCAGATGCGGAACCCTCAAGCTTCTGCTTCAGGTCCTGCATGTTCTCCATCAGAGTGTTTTTCTCCTCCAGAACCTCAGCTGTCTTCACTACTAGCTCATCTTTTTCTCGAATGAGCTGTTCGATCTTCTCCTGGAGGTCTCGTACCGTATTCGCTCCCTGTTCTTTCATGGCGTTGTACTGTAGAACAAAGTCTTTCGTCTTCTCAACCAGTTCAGACTCCACACTTTGAAGTATGTCTCTCATGTGGTGGCACTCGGATACCGCAAAGTCTCGTTCTCGGGTCAGGTCCTCACACTGGGTTTTCAGCTCCTGGTTCAGCTTTAGCTGTTCTTGTAGATTCAGAGAGGTTTCATCATTTGATGAACTAACGACCAGATGTTTTCTATCTCCCTGCTCTTGTTGGTCAGGATCTAGTGTCATTACAGATTCAGTGGCAGCACTATCTTTAATCATCTGCAACTCATTGATTTTGAACTCCAGCTCTTCTTTTTCTATCTGGAACTCCTCCTTCATTCTCTCCAGCTCTGCCTCAAGCTCGCCTTTCACATTACTGAGCAGGGTGAGCTCGTCCTGCAGCATGGTGTTCTGAGACTGAAGGTCATCCAGAGCTGATCTCGGCCTCCTCGTCTCACTCTCTACTCCTTCACCATAAGAGGCATCAGCCTGTCCACATGCAGACAGCTTCAACATTTTAGCAATGCCTGAACCACGAGCAGGATCTTCATCTTCCTCCTGAACATCCTGTAGATAACTGTCTGGAAATACAATCCCACAGTCAAGTAAAATGTGACATCATTATATTTACAAGAGTTGTGTGTACACTTTTATTACTAATTGGATAATAAAACAATAAAAAGAAAAGCCTAGCTGAGCTTCTGTCATACCTTTGAGAGCAAGCTGTTCATTTAGTTCCTCAGTAAGCAACAACAGACGCTCCCTTTCAATCTCACAGTCCTCTTCCAGAGCTCTCATTTCTTCTTCATGCTGTAGACTCTTCTGAGCCAGCTCCTCCTTCAGGTTCTCCACCTCCTGCTGGGCCTTTGTCAACTTCTTTTGGTAGTTCTCCTGTAACTCAGCAAGCCCCTGGGAACTTCTCTCCAGCTTCACCTTCAGTTCAGCCTGAAGAGTTTCCAGCTGAGTTTCTAAGCAGCGTCTGATTTCTTCTGCAGCTTCATAATCTATTTTGTGCTCTTTCTCCCTTTCACTCTCCCGCTCTCTGTCACGCTCCTCTCGCTCTGTGAGCAACTTCTGGAAATAAGCCACTTCTTCCTGGTGTTTGCTTTTAGATGCTTCGATGTTGAACTCAAGGGTTTTGATCTTGCTCTGGTGGTCTTCCATCGCACGCTCATGTTCGCTTTGCAGCGATGCAAGATCCTCCTGAAAAAAAATGACAGATTAAACAATCTGGTTTGGCTTCATTACAGCAAAAAGACGTTCCTATGACGACCACAATATCTTACCTTGGCTTGCTGTTTTGTTTTTTCTAGTTCTTTACGTAAAACTGCAAGACTTTGCTGAGTTTCGGCCTTTTCCAGTAGCAAGCCATCCATTCTTTCTGTTAGCTCCTATTACACATCAACACACACATTAAAGTGCAAACAGAAAATGTCAACAGAGATATTTAATGATGCGTTAACAAAAACCCAAACCTGTATTAAGGAGGCGTCATTAACACTCCTGTTACTGTCTCTGGATTGCTGTTTGAAAGCTTCAACTTCTTTTTCCAAATCTGAAAGGAAAAATAATATTTTGTCACCAGTTTTTAAATCTTTTTACTTTCTCGGCCAGAATCAACAAAAAAACCTTTCTAGTGACCTGCACATCTGCCCTTCATCTTCTGCATTGCAGCAATCTGCTTTTTGGCATATTTGATGAGGTCATCTTTGGACAGCGTGTCCAGCTTGAGAATCAACCACAGAAAGCACAAGTTAGCATCATACCTGCACCGACGATGTGACACGTCGCTAATATGTTGGTGTAGCTCCTCCTACATGCAGGTTATAATTATCCTTAATGTTTATATGGATGAATTAGAGAGGTGGTCACACACAGCATGTTCCATGCTTTGAAGCTTTAAATCTCTTCTGGTGGTTTTGGAAACACTTACACCTTAAAGCAATAAAATCTTGCAAGACAAGTTAAAATTACTAGTGGTAGTAACCTTACACCATAATAAACAAGAATAAAAGTTCAGCACTTTGGCACAGCAAATAAATATGTGACGTTTGTAGCTCAATAAGGTCACAAATGGCAACTATTGTCTCTTCTTTTTTGACATATTTGGAGCTTTTTGGTATATTAGAATGGATGCTTCCCAAATGGGACGTGAAACATCTCCAAGAATCAAAAAGAAGTCCAGTTGCTTTTTATTTTTAACCTACAAGGATTACAAGGACCCGGATGAGTGAAAACTGACAGCAGTTTGTTGTAATACTGCACCTTTGATTTAGGAGCACCTGCCTGTGATGGAGTCACAGACTCAGATACAGAACTGCCAGGATCCTTTTAATAACAATAACAAAGAATAATAATGAGAGAATTTACAGACTCTTCACATCAAACACTGAAAAAATATCAATAATTTAAAAAAAAGGATCAATTACATATTTATCTAGTTACAAAATAGATAATGTAATAGAACAGAAAATAAAATAAGCCTAAATATTGCTGTTGTTTTTTACAGGAAGCTTAAAAGCACTTAAATGTAACTTGAGGATGTTTTACACTTAGTTGTAACAGATTAGCTGAAGCTAACTCAGTGAACATTTACCTCCATCTCGGTCAGTCGGTTCAGATTCTTCTCACTTTTTATCCTTCTGAAGGAGACGGCAGATAGCTGATCGGAAACACAAATCAATATCAAAGATTATATCTCACTATATCGAAACTTAACACGGAAACATTTCCTCTGTTTTGGTTTAGAGCGAAGAGGCTAAAGCAGCGACCTGCTTCCGCAATCGTCAATCGTGTGACGTCGGAATAATCGACGTCACGTGGTTCAACCAGGATAAGAAATTATTTATAAATTAAAAGGAGGAAAAATTTGCCTTTGCAACTTATTCAGTTTCAGATGTTTTATAATCAGAATAAGTTTTGAGTACATTGATTTTATGTTTGACTTAAAATGTATAAATTGTTTGTTTACTTGTTTACTAGCAGTGTTCAAAGGACAGGAATGATGGTGTGAAAAATAAACTTCCTTTACTTTAAATGTTCAAATTATATGTTATATTGAGGAATGTTAAACTAATGTCCCTTTCTTTACATTTTTAGATTGATTGTAGACTTGTACCTTGATCATTTTTATGTAAATTGTATAAATATGCAATATGAGCCACATGCCCACTGGCTGATAGTCATACCAAAAATAGACATGAAAAAAAAACATGACCAGTTCTCTGATTTAGTTTAATTCTCTGTTTTTGCTGACTGAACTCATGTAAAGTATTTTTATGATGAGTTCTTCCAGGATTTCCTGTGATTTTATTTAGTAGTTTTTGTTTCTTTTTTTTTTTTCACTTAGTGTATTTTTGGTTCTTTACAGTCAGTTTTACTCAGCTCCTTTCAGTTTTTCTCATTTTTAAGGTTAAACTTTTTTTCCTCTCTGTTTTTAGTTTCTATCTGGTTGAGCGGTTACCCTCGTATCTTCTATTCCTCCAGAACGCTTCCTGGTTTGTCCTCACCTGTTCACTATCATCCTAATTAGTCTCTTTGCTCCCTTTCCCCAGCTGTCCCCACTCAGTAATCACCTTTCAGCTGCATAAACCCTCTTCTTAGTCGGTTTCAAGCTTCTGCCATCAATGATGTTTTTCCTCGTGTCTCCAGCAACTCATTTGTTGAACTTATTGTTTTTTCTTTATTAAAATTTTTAAATTAATTTTCCTTTGCCTCTGTAGTTTAAATCCTGCTTGCATCTAGGTTCATGATGGGGTTCTCCCTCCCTCATGACAATAAAAGTGTCAGAAAAGGCTCAAATAAGTATTTTTAATCTTAAGAAAAAAGTAATTGAATTGCAGAGATGATAAATTTGCTACCTTATCAAGAAACACTTGTATTACACAAGTATAAAGCGCAGGTTATTTTATTTTATATTCCAAACGGCATGAGATGTACAGTTAGATATTATACTCAAAATGTACCAGACAGACAACAGTAAGCATGCACATTTTACCAAAAGAAGAATTCTGCCCTCACGTTGACATCAGGGTGTCAAACTGAGCCCGGCTTCTGTATTCTCATCACATATGGTCCAGTTTTATCTGTTGAATATGGAGAGCATCTGTTTTGACACAAGTGACGGAGGCACCGACGGGGGCAACTTAACTTGATGCCTCTTGTGCTGACAAGGCTGGCATGCTGTGAGCAGAGGGGCAAAGGCTCCGTCGACTTCCTGTCTCGTTTGGAAAGGACCCATCTCTGCCTTCCAACCCGTGTGGGTCAAACACACCCATCCATCAACCGCCCCTCCCTTGTTTTTCTCTTAGGGCATCCAGAAGTTATTTTGCTGCCATTTTTCTCCCCCCACTCGTGGCCGTCAGTCAGGGACAGTGTTGCAGTAATATAACTGACACTGGCTGGCGCTCGGGGAGTAATGAATGGCCTGGCTGGGTCTATCAGAAGGAACACTTTCATGCTCTTGCCTTTCCTTATTCCTATCTATCTCACTTTCTTCTGCTGTTTTTGTTTAAAAAACAACCACATTTCAAACTAACACCAAGACTGAGTTGTATATATATATATATATATCACCTTCTCCTGCTTTATCTCATCTCATCTCTCTGATTTAATACGCGACACAAACAAACATCTGGCTGTGTTGACGATTTTCATGACTTACATTTAAAAGTATTTTCTTTCATATTTTAAAAAACAACGTTTTCACAAATTTTACTTGTTTTGTATTTGATTTCCAACTCAAATAAATCTATTTTTCACGATGTATCAGCTGAATGTATTTAGAGTCACCATCATTTGCAACAATTAGGGTTACAGATGTTTTTCTTGTGGATAATCAATAAAACTGGGACAACGTCAATGTCTGTTTCCTCAGCATAAGCCTGCCGAACGTTTATCTAATGCTCTGTAAATTATAGGAAACCCACATCTCTTTACTTTTTTTTTTTCATTGTGGTTTGTCATATTTATAAAAAGAATAAATTATGGAGATTTTACTTATTGTGTTTTTTTTTAGGCCACAGCTGTTTCATGTTTCAGAATCGAATATGTCAAAAACATTCATCATTTTTAATTACCTTCTAGTGATATTGATCATTTTAACATGTTATTTTTCCACACCTGTATCATCAATCAGTAGCTTTACTAATTGTTTTAATGCTCTTCTTCTCTATTTGAACCTCTGCACTACTCTGCGCGCGTGTGGTATTTTTTTTTTTTTTTACCAGACAATCAGTGAAAGGGGATTTCGTGGAAGTGAAGAGGAGCTGCTCTGTCAGGGACTCCTACAGCTTGATTGAAACCTCTCAGTGGGGATTCTTCCAGAAACAAGAAACAGAATTTTTGATTATCCCCCCAAAAACTTGAACGTGTATGAAACTACTTGAAACTTGATTTAAGGTTGAACTGACAATGAGAATGCTGTTCTTGAATTTGGTTAACATCAGCAATGACCCAGGATCTTTAATAATTTGAATTTACTCGCAGATCATCGTGTTGAATAAACATTCATCTCTTTATTTCCACTAACCTTCTTTGTAAGATTTGTTTCAATGACTCATTCAGATAATATTGTCCCTTTTTACTCAGTATTTACTCGCCTCAGCTCTTTATTTCATTCATTATGTCCCGCATTTGTTTCCTTCCTGACATTTTACCTGTGCAGACTGGCAGAGCCATTAATAGGACTGACATTTTAACATATAACTTTGACATTTTAATGTATTAATGCGAGAACTGAACCTCTCAAATTGTTCCTTTTTACCACAGATGCCGTGAGCACGGGGTCTCTAATAAATGACTGTTGCTTTTACTCCTTAAAAATGACAGAATACGACATTTTTGTTCTGAGATGCCGTTGATAATGTGATTACAGGTTAATAGTTAAGTCTGGGTGTCAAATTTTCACGAGCAGGTGCACCACCTGAAGCTGGGTTGCATGAATCAAGCACCAATGCTGTAAAAACCATGTTTTTGAAAGCATGAATAAAGGAATCAAATTAATGGGAAACGTATGAACTTTTACTGCAAATTTGAAATTATACTCTTTTAAAAAAAACTGAAATTTACAACGTGGAATGATTAATGAGTTAATTACAGTCTCAAAGTATTTGACGAATTTCAAAATGTCAAGTATAGAGACGTGTTAAAAATGACTTTATTTATTTATTTTGTGGTCAGTCTGGCAGAAAGTGGTTGACTAATAAATGGCATGTCATTACCAAAATGCACACATACACAAATATGTCTTTAAAAAGGATTTCTTCCGTGTTTCTGCTTCTGTTGCCTTTGAAAAAGGGATTCCATGATATTAAATGAACTCAGTTACATTTTACACTGATTGTAATCTGTGAGTGTCTGCTCGTGCAATCGGGGATGCTTCTGCATTATTTATGATGTCGGAGTCGCATCCAGTCAGCTGGGCCTCTGATCTGATGAACACACTGTGTAGTTGACCTTTGATCCAACCCATGATCCAACTCTTTGAGACAGACATGAATTCTGTCACAAAATGTCAATAACTATGAACAGTTGTTAGATAGTGTTGCAAACATTTTGTTTATGATCTAACCTGCAGTTACTCATCACTTCCTGCATCTTAATATCTTGTTGTAAAGGTGGTTTTATGAACTGTATGTGATTTCTGTGGCCGAGGGACAGATTGTTTAGACAGGAAGAACACAAAGTGTAGCAGTTCTCGTTTCCGAGCCTATGGGCTGTCCGTGCTATATAAATAGTTTGGTGGCTCAGCAGGAGAACAGCACTTCATCAAGGAGGATGAGCAAAACCTGCATCATTCGCACAACTACCAGCACCGAGCTTTGATTGCAGCCATTGCCTCAAAAGTCCCCTTCCCCTCAACATGCTTAGGACACGTTTTCAGCATCCTGTTGATTCACTGATTTATTTCCTCCAGAATTAAACCTGGAATCAGGCGAGTCAGGACAAATGTATATATTTGCTTCAAGCTTTATTTATTATTTATTGTAAAAATTAAAACAAGCTTGTATTTGAGTTAATTTTACATAATGACTGGATATAGACTGACACATCAAGCAGCTTCATTAGGGGTTAATAGGAGCTGCCAATGTTTTACTATTTAACACAGTTATCATTCCTCATTTGCTTAAATACCACCTATAAAGTTCTGAGTTGTCAAGTGTTCCCTGGCTCTGGCAGTTATCTATGAGTCTGTGCTATGATCCGTGTTCGGCCACAGTCAGTTTGTACAATCTTGGGTCTGCACTGTCGCAGAATCGTAATTACATAGAAAGCATTAGTGAGAGGGCTATTTTTCAGTGTCAGTAAGGTGTTCATTCATATAGTCACAATGAGAGCTGATATACACATTCAGCGAGCCTTGAAACGTCAGCTCTGTTTCATGCACGAGCCTTTAAAAAATAAACAGCAAAACATGTACAAGCGCATAGCCGGTCTGCTCTGATTTTATTAGCAGCACAGTAGCTGACTTCTCCTTGAGTGATGAAGCATCTGGATTCACCAGTGACAGCAGCTTGCTAAGTGGGACTGAAATACTGCCTCTGCGTCTTACGTTTCTTTTTTCCTTCATCGTTTTCAATATGTTTTGCTTTTATCATTCATCAGCAGTTTAATGCAGCTGTGGCTTGCACTCACTGGCCTCTCTATGCATGTGTGGGAGGGGTTGTGAGGAAGTCTCCGAACCTTCATTGAATATATTTCATCCGCAATGCTCTGTTTCAATCAGAGCTAATGGAAGCCCTGGCAAACCCTCTGCTCAGACCTTTTTTCCAGCACACCCACAACTAAAGCACTGCGTGCATGAAGGCTGTGTGATGGTGGACACACTCAGAAATCACTGTAAATTCTGATGGTTATTGGATTAAAAAACACTACTCAGCATGAAGAAGCGTTTTAAAGGTTAAATCAAATTAATTTACGGGTCCTTATAATAATTTAGGAACATTTTGGCTTTTCAGTTACTCACAATTCAGCAAATTTCTGCAGTACTCAGTATTCACACATCGTTTTTGGAAAAAAATGCTCTACTCTAAATAAATACGCTCTAAATATGCTAACTATGCTAACAACGATACTGTCTTTACGAACATGCATGTAAGCTGCTACTTTGAGTATATTCACAATCTGAATTTGTCCATTTTTGAAATGAAATACTTTTATGAGAAACAGTTTGTACCTTTTAAAATTGATTGTCGCTTCACTGTCAGACTCCATAAATTCCAGCTCTAAAGAGTTTAGCTTTACAAAAATAATGGCTTTTCCTTTTTCCTTCATTTAATACAGAACAGCTTGGCTCATCATTAGATGGTTATAATTTTACAGTCCTTTCTTTTTAAACAGCTCATGTTAGGGCTATCCTGAGAAAAGCCGTCTTGCACACTGCATTTAACAATCGCTGGGGAACCTCTCTCTCTCTCTCTCTCTCTCTCTCTTTCAGCTACTCAGCAACATCAGTCACCGTCAGAAAACTGGGCCCGAATGGTAAGCACTCCATTAGTGGAATTACAGCAGTTTCAAAGTGCTGCACAGAGAAGTGACTAAACAAGAGAAAACCAACTGATAATCCATCAGCTATATTTCTGTATTTATTTAACAGGAAACATTCACTCTATAGATAGAAGTTTACCCATGATGAGCTATTTATTCACTGTAGATTTTAAAGAGAGTCTGTGAACCAATTAGGATGAAGGAGCAGAGAAGCAGCAATTAGTTTGTGATCTCTGTGAGAAACCCCTAACAGGCTGACCGGACACGTGTGTCAGAAGGAGTAGAACATTTAAAATGAAGCAACTAGGAGCTGCTGTTTTATACAGTTGTGCAGCTTTAATGAGGGAGAATGTCTGGATTTAAACACGTATTTTAATAAGGGAATTAGTCTTCCACACGTTTAAAGTATTACTGAATATGCACACTGTAACATGTATGTTATCTTCTTAGTGACATCGTTTACAAGTCACAGTGATTCGATCTTGTTGTATTTGCATTTTCCAAACAAATTAATGTGCTCAGTCATTTGTTTTCAACTTCTTTACTGAAGATCACGATGTTTTATGCTAATAATAGTCACTGTTGTGGCTTAGCACACATCTACCTAAAGTAAAGCACATGATATTTACTGTATTGGTACATTTTTAAAACTCATAGAGATTAGAATCTAAACTCTATCTTACTGCTTTGGTGTAATCTGATGTTCACTTGTGCAGGGTCTCGTCAGCGATGTTGTTCCATTTGTCTGCTGGTGCAGCTGGTTCGCAAGAAGGCAAGTGAAAACAAGAACCTTGAAAGTCTTTTTGAGTCACACTCTGTAATGTTTGCTATTAATCATCCTGGCAGGTCCTTTAGCACGTTTTTCTCCATGATATTGTATGAGCACATTTCCCAAAAAATTCTTATATTCCTCCATCTGAGCTTTAGTATTTTGTGTTTTGATCATGATAAACTGTTGTGGGCAGCCCAAAATTTAATCCAGTAAGACCCAGACATCAATAATATATTAGAAGCGGTTTGCAGGCCAAAGATATCCGTATTGATCTCCTATTTAGATTTAGCTTGTTTGGACTAGGAGACAGATTGTCTCTCCGCCTCTCGCAAAAAGTCCATTTCATTCAGATACAGAGACGCTCTATAGTGGCTCTGCCTCTCTATTTCTGATGTCATTTGAATCATCAGCTGTATGTACCATGTTTAAGGGGTTTAGAACTTTTTACATTGTTATATTCATTTATTATTCATTGAATAGACCGACTTGACAGGTAAAACATTGTATACATGTTCCAAAAATACTACCTTATTTTAACATTTCATGGTAAAGATTTAGCATTAGATTCAAGGAAATCACTTTCTCCATATTGGAAAATATATACATGTTCTGTGTTTTTAATGAGTCTTGCTGGTTTATTTTCACACTTTATTTTTATGCAGCAAACTGCTCACAGGAATAATTGTCTTAGATTGAATAGAGTGTAAACTGCAGCATTTAATGCACATTATACTTGTGCATAATGCTTTTGTCTTTAATGTCTTTTTCATAGAAATATTGTCAAATAAAACACTGAATGTGTTGTGATTTTAAAGACTTTTTGGATATTTTTCTTGGGGTTGTATTATGAATGACAGAAAAAAGTTACGTTAATTTATTTGTCAGAATTACTTTTAGATTTAAAGCTGATGAATTAATTGTAGATCAATGTTTTAAGCTCAAGTGTTGACAAAGTCTCATTGACGTTTAATGTTTGAAGCTGAGAACGGGAGGAGATAAAGGCTCAGGAGAGGATAAAACTAACTTTAACTGTAAACAATCAACGTTATTTTCTTTAATGAGGTCATTTCATACACATTTCATGACTTTGTGGTTATTTCTTAAGTATCTAAAAAACGTTAGGAAACTCTGATTAACAGACCTGTCAATCTGTCTGTGTTAAAATTCGGGTGGTTCCGGCTCCTTCCATCAGGCTGCTTCGGCTGCAGCTTGTTCATATTCATTATTCGAATTTGCTGGACTCTGATTGGCTAACAAACTAGCCTATGAGAGCAAGGTATACTGTTTCCTGTCCCGCTGCACATGGCAACGTCAGACGTCGTGTCTTCCTGTTTGCTACATCTTATGCCACAGCTTTTAGCCAGCAGCATGCTAGGCGTGGTTTCAACTGTGGGAGCTGCCGAATACTAACAAACAAAGGAGTTGTGATGAAACAGATACAGGCCGTTTGAACTCACGAGAACTCGGGTTTTATCACCACCTGCATAGTTTGAGAGATTAAAACTGAAAGAGAAGTTGTTGACCTGTTTTCACACCCAACATGAAGGTAAGAACACATGTGGAGCTAAAATATTCAACAGATACCTCAGAAAAACCGTTTTTAATGGAAGGGCCTCTTTAACAATTAAGGAAAATGCTGTTTGTGATATCTTTATGGTAGCATCATAGCTTTTAGAACTCAATGGCAGCCAAATGGTGTGACACATCTTCAACAAAGAAACAATGGATTGACCAAATTGTTTCAAAATAAACTATTTGTACTACTGGTACATTTTTTTTAAAACTTCATCATTTGACAATGTGTTTATTGTATATAGGTTATGTGTGTCACACAAGCATGTACTGCCCTATTGGAATTCATTCTAGGTCATCTTTTGAGCTAAAGCAGACAGTCCTTTGAAAACAGCCTTTTCCCTTCTTGTTTTGAAATGTCTGTTTATCCATGTTATCCTTGTTTCTTCACAGTCTTCAGGGCTTCATCCATTTAGCTCTAAAATCACACTGCCCCAAACCAAAACTCAACTCTGCACTGACACAGACAATGCACTTTACTGGGAATGTCACAGTCAAGAAAGACAGGAAGGAGGTTTTTTGAAGATTTGTGCATATCTGTGTCACATTCATAATTAAATTAAGAAAAACAAAACTAAACAAAACTGCTGGGAAAAAAGAAGAAAAGTCTTTAGCATTAAGATTTCCATCTTATTGATCACAATTTAAAGTTCATTCCGAAACATTCAGAAAGGGATGTTCAAATCCTAACAGGGCAATACATTGATAAAGAGGTTAGCTCATGGAAATTTAATTATTTTTCCCATTTAGAGCAAGTAATCTAATTATTCTCTGCTGCTTCCTGGATACAACAGAGAGAGACATGAATTAGAACTGCAGCATATCACTGAAAATACAAGACAGTAGTTTGTCCCATCTCAGTAAGCTCACTGGGTGTTAAACTACAAGACAAAAAGAAACAAGTTCATTCAGACAAAAAATATATAATAATTACTGGAAATGAAACATTTTAGATATGAATGTAGGATAAATATTTAGAGCTGTGACTTTATTCTAGACATAATTTCAGAAAAATCTCCCAACATGAAGCAGTTGTGATGATTCACACTGCACTGAATCAATACGCCATTTATTATGCACATTCAGATGTCAGGTGGATTTACTGCTTCCCAGCAGAGAGTCTTTGATTATGTCAAAGACACTGATTTATACAAACTTACAGCATCTAATAACATGCAACTATTTGTAGACGAATTTTAAAGCCAATGAAGTGGATAAATTCATTGGTGCAAGTCTGTGTTTCACATTCTTATGAGGTTAGTATAACCTCATTTAATAGGACTTTTTAAAAATTCTTACTCAGCGGAGGAAACGAAAGATAAACATACTAAAATACCTGCCAAAAACATGGTTTAATTGGTGGGTTCACTAAAAAGAAAATGTCTGTGTTTTAATTTGTCTTCACCCTCTTTTTCAGGGGTTTCTTCTGTATCTATCAATAATATTATTCTGCATCATATTTTTTTATGTGGTTGCATGAAAACAAATGAAAACAAACACGCATACCTCAAAGTTAGGGCGTACAGATGTGTTTCACCATGTGGCTTGTTTTTTTTTCAAATGACCTGCATAAAAAAACTACAAGGAATAATGGAAAGAAAATATTTAACAGTCACAAGACTGAATATGTTTTCTTTCAAAACCAGAGGAAAACGTCCACCCAGCAGCAGTCACAAACTGTTATTGTTGATTACTGAGTCACTTAAAGGAGAACGCCCGTTTTTTGCAATTGGGGCCTTATTTATTCTGTGAGATGTGTTTTACTCATCATCAGTGGTACTTTTTTGCGATTCGGATTCGTCTCAGAGATTTTTGATTCACACGGCAAACACCTAAACGCCAATAAACGAGAGTCGGTTGGGCCTGCGTTCGCCGACCCTAAATCGGTTTAAAATCAGTTCAAATCCGTTATTTTTTTAATCTGGCCATTTAGATACTCTGTTGTTTATTCCGTTCCAGTGCCATCTTGAATCCTGCGCTCATAGAAATGATATTTTTTACAGTGACAGGAGAGTGATGTCATCTCTCCATGCCCACTCACGTATTACCTGTAAGGAAGTTGTTTGAAACTGCTACTCCTTAGCTATTCGTAGCAACACACAAATCGGAACTCTTGTTGTCAGGTTCAGTTACCAGGTAGGGGGTTGTTCAGGACTCCAAAGGCGACCCAGCTCCAAGACACACACACGAGAACCAGGAAATCAGTGAAAGTGAGTTTATTGGGAAACATGCACAAGACAACAGTACAGGCAACATGAAATGTGCACGATGAATAACACAGGACTGGAACGGCAGTGGGGTGGAGACTCGATCCTGGAGGAGAGGCTTGTTAGCTACACACACAAACAGCCCGCTGCAGTGTACGGGGATAGTGCTCAGGTACTCACGGTGACGCGGTGACTGAAGCTGCGTGTGGTGAGATCCGAGGGACACTGCAGCGGGGGTGGTGCTCCAGGAGTCGAGGCAGTGCGGTGAGGTCCGGGACGCGGTGCTGTCGATGCCTGCGTGGGTCCAGCAGGGGAGGCAGCAGCGCGCTCACCGGAGAGGTGTGGATCCAGAGGAGACCGGGGACAGACAGGAGCCAGAGGGAGAGAGCTGGTAGCGTAATACCGCAACGGAGCTCTTAACGTCCGTGCCAAGCCAGCGCTCACGATAGGCGGGTAACTGACCCCGCAGAGGCACTGGCACCGGAGGATGCTCCAGGGCACGGGTCCGAGAACGGACCTCCGTAGGAGGTGAGTCCTCTTTCCGGCGGGTTAGGGACCGCACTGAGGCACTCACGAGCTGGAGGAGCGCTCCAGCGTATGAACTGAGAAATGAAGGGAGAGAAGGCAGGTTAGCAGCACTAACATAACAATTGTCATAATTAATCCCCGGCCACTCTGTACCACGTTAAGGTTGTGGAAGAGTACGAACTGGCGCCTGTCTGTGGTTCTTCCTCTGTTTAAATACCCAGCTCTCCTGAGCTGGGTAACGATCCACACCTGCAACCACTGATGACTGCCACGCCCTGGAACTGACAATTAGTGTCACAAGCACCACACTCACCAGCTGCAGAGATCCCCATAGTCACCAGTGAAACACACAACTTATAGTGAAAAAACCATCACCAACATCAATCCCCAAACACAAAACCCCCAGACCCTGACACTTGTTTTCAGTGTAGAAAAAATGGGTCGATTTTGCGCATATCCTGGGTGCAACAGCAAAATGAAGAATGAGATTAAAAAAATAACGGATTTGAACTGATTTTAAACCGATTTAGGGTCGGCGAACGCAGGCCCAACAGACTCTCGTTTATTGGCGTTTAGGTGTTTGCCGTGTGAATCAAAAATCTCTGAGACGAATCCGAATCGCAAAAAAGTACCACTGATGATGAGTAAAACACATCTCACAGAATAAATAAGGCCCCAATTGCAAAAAATGGGCGTTCTCCTTTAAGCAAAGTGTTTGTTTCTAATAACATGCTTTTAAGCTTTTCAAGTACACTAATTGACTTTCATTCATCTATTATCGATGAAAAGTGTACTGTGACTCAGCTGAGATCTGTAACTGAATTCAATCTGTCTTGTTAATGATTGTATTATTAATTGATTAATTAAAAAAGTATTTAAAAAGAAAAAAATACTGATTATTCATGGCACCACGACAATCACAAAATACATTGTGTGAGGTGTAGCCATCATGGTTTCGGATATTAACACACACAAACATCTGTCTCTAACTGCCTGTGGGGACGCTTCATTGACAATGTTCTCTTAGCTTTTAATTCTACCTCTTACTCTAAACACAACCAGAGCAAAACCATCATTCTAAAATCCCTAAAATAAATTGTCACGTTACAGTAAGTACCCATATGTTGGATCCTCTCAGGATTTGGACCCCATCATGGTATAAAAACAAACACACACACACAGAAACACACACTGTCAGCTCAGGAGTGGTTGTGTGTGTGTTATCAGTGTTATACCTGTCATATGTCATGTCTAAATGACAGTGTCGTAAAGCATTACAGATAGCCGAGTAGAGGAGAAGCACTGTCAGAGCTCTGTTAACCAGATAAATGAATCTGTCCTGTTAGTTTGTTGGCCAGCAGCTGCTGTCGCTCCTAATGAGACCTACAACAAGAGCTCGTAAAGCAGGAGGGGAGAAGAGAAGGTTTGACCAGTAACAAAAGGTTTTTAATTTTGGTTGTTATTGTTTGGTTAAATGTATGAAACAAATGGTAAAAAAACATCAGTAACCAATCGCACTGAAATACACTCTTCAGTGTTATATAATCATATTTTATAGATTTATTAAATAAACAGCTTCAATTATTTGAAATTGTATAAATAAACTATTTGACACTAATAATTGTTTCATCAAAATTTCCAGCATTTTTTAACAATACAATCAGCAGCACTGATCTCCAGTATTCCTTAAAAATAACTATTAATAGAAATAAAAATAATCTAAAAATACCACAGACCTGATAAATAGATGGGATTTAAAAGTACAAAACTAGTGGGATGTAAATTTTACTATATTATGTATAGATGATGATGATGATAACACCACTGAAATGAACTACAGACATCCAACATCAAATTATTAGGCGGAAGCTGTGGATTTTGTATAAAATACTATTTTAATATCTTTAATGTCCAATACAATCAGAAAGCAATGAACAAAGAACTCTAACCCTAATTTATTTTATACTGTATTATTAGAAAGTTAATAAACAGCATTGCGTTGATGAACCAGTTCCCTGCCAGAGATGAGAGAGGGGCAAAAATTCTTTTTTCCAGTTTTGAGGGTGGAGCTTATTTGTAAAACTTAGCACACAAAGATCCCAACATGTTTCCTGATTGACATTTAAAGGTTTTGTGTTTGACTACTGTTAGCTTTTTACACAAAGAACATGTCTTTAAATTTAAAAAGTCTTAATTTAAGTTGTTTCATAGAACCAAAACATCAGAAATCTGTAATTAGTTAGGAAAGGCAATCAGTTTTTAGGTGCATCTAAGTGTTTATTTTCAAGCCTATTCATGATCTCCACTGTAGCCAGTTTGACACCAGCAGGAGTTACCAAAGCTGTGAAGATGTAAAATTATCATTATAAACTTGAACTTAAGGGAAATAGCAAAGTCTGATGCCTGTTTACTGGAACTAGTCATGTGATCTGTTGTAAAACACCAAGTTCATCGCAGAAAACGAAATTTGAAAAAAAAAAATACATAAAATGAGAGTATTATTTCATGCTCATATTTTTTATAGTAAAAGGTTTTTCTGTCCCTTTCAACACAGAAACGTCGAAGAAGACAATAAGTTGTTGCCTGGAAAACAACACAAGGCATTCTTCTAAAAAAAAAATCACTCAAATTATAATTTCAAATAAATTAAATAATTTATTTTAGTATTCATTAGCCTTAATCAAGTGATGCTTTAATTAACTATAAATTTCTCTTCGCCAAGTGAACCTATTATTAAATAAAAATTGCCTGCTTTGATTTAAAATCAAAAATGTCTTTCATTTCTGCTGCATTAATGTATGAGTATCATTTCACCTGCCAGCTTTCATCTTTTCATCTCAGCCTTGGATGTTTATATATATATATATATATTTGTTGCTTTCTTTCAGCATCCGAACTCATTTGGCTCTTGCCGCTTGACAAATCCAGATGTGTTGCAGCAGCGAAGCCGAAAGAAGAGCTGATCTACAGGTAGAAATAAACTGAAAGAAACATGTGGCTTGAAAACATCCATGAACATCTATATTTGTCCAACTCATGTATATACAACATACACATCTTTATCTTGTATTTAAAATTAATAATAAATCCTGGCATTAACTAAATGACGCTGAGCCTCCCTTTAAATTGAGGTATAATGCAATTTTTGCACCAAAGGTTGTTTAGGTTCATCTGATTACATTAGCATTGCAGTGACGAGAAGCAGCTTCTGTCAGCTTTTCAGCAGAGATGAAAAACAAGCCTGGTGCAGTTTGGGATGGAGCTTTTAATTGGAGAAAAAAGAGCTTATAGGAAATGATCATCAGTATTTGGAAGTGGTGCTAAAACTGCAGATAATTAATGAGCTGAATAGTCTCTTCGTTAAAAGAGAGTCTCTATTTACTTCTAACTCACAAGCTTTTGCTCATTATGCAGAGATTTGTAGGTACTTGTTTGTAAAGGTACTTTCGGAAAATAAGTCTTCTTGCAGCTTAATTTTGGGAGATGCTGTTAAATATTGCCTATAATAGGTTAATCTTAGTTTCACATTTCACACAATTCATCTCCCTCTCTCCTACTGGACCTTTTAAGGCCTAATTGGAGCCAAGCTACTTTCCACTGATGGGATCAATGAAAGAGTCCACAGTGGATACACATAATTTTCATTACTCACTGCAGTTCAATACTCGGGCAGCGGCTGCAACAATCAGTTAGTCCTGCAGTAATAAGCAATGCTTCAGGATCTGTCAGACGGCAGAGGCACGTCTGTAACAATACAGTAAAGCTGAACTATATCCCATACAGTATGCCTGCACGGGGATCGTCCATAACTAGGAATAAAACAAGTTAACACGCATTAAAGAATATTAGAAACACTGATAATATATAGTGGGTTTAAATTGATGCGAGCTGAGATAAAACAGTAATTAGTTTAAGGTTTTATTGGTATAATTACTTGTTAAAGAATGTATGTTTTATACAAACACACCAAGGGATTTGTGTTTGATAGCTTTTCTTTAATATTTTACTCTGAATAAATTGATCAGTTTAATGTGAAGAACCACTTCTGGTTACAAACAGTCTTCATGACTCTGTAGCTCAAATAAAAAAACATTTTTAAATCTTTTTTTAGTGATTTTAATTGAACAACATCAACTTCAAACTGTCTAAAGAGAAAAAAATGACACAAATAAAACAAAATCACCATAACGTCTGATCCAGATTGCTCCATGCCTACTGGAAGACCTCGTGTTCCACCAACAGAGCTGTTTGTTTTCTGTGCTTATCAGATGAAGGGTGATTATAATAAATTACATTTTAAGTTAATTGTATTATACAGACATGATATTTTCCATGGCTTGTTATCTACCATGATGCTGTACCTGTCTAAAGGTATTGTTGAGAGCACAGCCAGATCGCAAACAACAAGTCGAATTTGTTTTTACACTGAAGAAAACTTGGTTCAATTATTGTAATGAAACCAAAGCAAAATGTATGAAATGTGTGGACATGACCAACACGGTGTATTTTAATGTTTTTATTTCTTGAGCAATGTACGCAATGACAACAATTTTGTGATATTTATGGAAACACTGTGTTACAGTCTTTACAAACTGAGCTACTGTATGATTAAAATCTAATACTCATTTTGATAGCAAGAAAATAATGGGGAAAATAAATAGTTAATGAGTGGAAATCAATGACCTCAACTGCATGCAGGACCGGTTCTGGGCATAGGTAGACTAGGCAATTGCCTAGGGCGCCCTCTGGTGGAGGGGGCGCCAAAATCTTTTTTCTGATTCTGGTTGCTCTTCTTCTCTTCTGTTTATTGGATGTCTCGTCTCTCTTAATTGGAGAAGTAGTTGATTAAAAATGTGGGTACTCAGGAAAAAAACATGGCATCCACGTATAGTCAAAGCTTCTGTATATTATAAATGTACTCATGCATAACCAACAGTAGACAGCTATTAGAATAAACGGCCCATTTCTGCGTTGTTCAGAGCGGCAACAAGCTCACAAAAAATAAAAGATTTACAAGGTTGTTTCATACATTATTTTTCTTCCTTAAGTGTAAATGGCAGCACGACTTCTTCACATCCTTTTATACTAACTGGTTCATCTATCTTTAAACCAACTGCTACACAAAACACTGTCCAGTTGTTAATATGACAAAGGATCACAAATATACGTACACATTTTCATACTAAAACACTGAGGAACCCCACATTCATGCTCCTCCATGGTGGAGGGCAGATCCAAGGACACGACGGGTGGGCGGAGACTCAGTCCTACCGATTGCTCATATGAGTGTCACAGTAAATGTCTGGCTTTCTCATTTATTTCCCCTCCCTTCTTGTTCTCCATTCTGCCCTGGGACGTAGAGCACTTTGTTTAATATGAATAACGACAGTGAGGGTTTTCCAGACTGACCCGTCTCCACAGCCTTTATTGGGAAAGCACTAAATGGGCAAACGATTTATAGCTAGAAATGACATCATCTCCTCCTTCTCTAGCTGGCTTTCTGGTTTAAACATCTTAATATTGCATCATATCTGTTTTCTTTTTTCCTTTTAGAGTTTTCAGAGTTGTCATGGACCCTTTGCCTCATGCATCACAAAACAGCTGATAGGTTAAAAAAATCCAAAATAAAAATGTTTGAATCAAATCTCAACATACAGAATCCACAGAATGCCGTCGATTAATTAAGGATGATGTAAGTCTACAGACAGTATCTTGCGTCAGTAGATCACCTGGCTTGAAACCCTTTCAAGCATTTTAGAGCTTCTTTCCATCATCGTATCAATTTAGCAAGTTCAGTTTCCTTTTCTTGGCACAAAACATCTGCTTCAATTAATTTACTACTTTTCTCTTTCCAGCTCAGGAGTCAAACAGTTCAGAGCATGATTCACCTGAGTTTTTGTAATATTCACTAACACCAAGATGCATGTTTATGAAGAAAGATGCATGTGTGTGTGTTTTACTAAGAGGTTGTTTCTTGCTGAGTCGACACTGAGACGTTACTGTGACTCAGTCTTAATGACAGGCTGGAATATTTTAATTTAAATAAATGCAGTCAGGCGATACATGTCATCTCACTGTGGTTGAAATGAGCTTATATTTCTTATAGCAGCTAATTGAAAATGTCAATACAAGCATATGCTAGCTTCATTAGGCTACAGCATCTCTATCTCTGGCTGTACACTGCAGGAATTTTTTTTGAGAATTTTAGCTGCAGCAACTAGTCAAGCTGGTTAAAGCTACTGTGGGTGGCCTTCATTATGTCCCTTTGCTAAATCACACCCCCCACCTCTGACCTGATGGTCACACCTACCTGTTAACCTTTTGCACCAACGGGCAAAATTGTTGTAGTAATTTGTGGCAAATTAAGCTGTTGATTGCGCAGCATTAATATTCTTAACAAAAACCAAAAACCTTTTGGTTTATTCACTAACTCAAATTTAAAAGAGTATTTTTCACTGCAGTTAATGGAAACCTCAGCTTATAGGTAACTTTCATCTTTTATTGTAGACATTGTTACACTGCTGGTTGCAGGTTGCCGTGTCAAAAGCACTGTGGTGTCATCTAAGAAATAAAGAATTGAAAGTTGAAGTCAAGGTTTAGGAGAATGCATCCCTGTTAAGAAACATGGTGGATCATATGGTGTCAAGGTCTTTTACAATAGGCACAGAGTTGATGCTGATGGGTCAGAGTGATGCTCCCTCTTTGTGTATCTTTGGCAGTCTATATATACATGGTCTGGCTTTAATACACCTCAAACACCTGCTGAAAAAAACACAGGTGAACCCAAAGGACAAAACACTCCAACAGAAGCTGAGTGGTGTTAGTCATGACTGTTCCGATTTTTAAACAACAGCTACACAAACGCACAATGCAGCACAGGAGAGACAACTCCTCAAACTCTTCAGTTCACTTTAACCTAAGACGTTATTTGGAGAACAGCAGTTTGAGAGAGGAGTAAAAGAAGTTATCTTTATTCAAAAACTAACACTGTCTTTAAACAGAGGAGGGGGTCTTGGATTTATAATATTAAGAACCTACAATACAGTTCTGAATTTAATCCCACGACGAGATGAGAAGAGAAACATCCAAAGTCCAATTGCCTTAAAAAAAAACCTACTACGATTGATGAATGATACAATCATGAGAATACAAAGAAGGATTTTGCTGTCTTTTTAGCGTTTGTGTTGCAAGGCTGAATGTGTGTATGTATTTGTAAAGCAGAGAATTCTCTGTTGTATTAAACAGAGGAAGTCTACAGTTTGAGCTACTTGCCTGAAGCGTACCTGTAGGGTTAGATCTGGACGTGCTTTTATAAAAATACAAAGTACAGTAAAAACAAATCCGGAGGGAAAATATCTAAAAATATAACACTCTTTTGATCAGCTGAGGGTTTTCTGTTGATAAAAACAGAATAAATGTTAGCGTTAGTGTTTTTTAGATTACATTCCTCAAGGAAATAAAATAGATCATCACATGTTCTTATATAAGAAATAAAAAAAAACAAATTTCATCATTACAGAATAAAGTAAAATATGATGAGTTCATTATAAATTATTTTGAAAGTTACCAAAAAAAAAATAAAAAAATAGGTAGAGTTTAATATTATGATGCGAAATGAAATATTAATTTTTGTTTGTCCGTATGTGAGCAGTGCAAAGATTGACAGCCCTGACAGATTTAGCCCTCACACAAATCTGAGGTGGACATTTTGATTGATGTTTCCGAGCAGGCGGCAACCCCGAGATTAAACTCAGTCAGCACACACAGATGTGTTTTCATTGCCTAAAATAGTACATTGATTTACATCCATCACCTGCATAGACAACTTAAACTTATCCACAGCCACCAAAATCCAAGACCTGATCTTTCCTCTCATCTTAAATCATAAAAAAAATAGTTTTTATATTTAACACTTACCAGAAATTAAATCTTGTCAATCCAAAATAAACACGAGCCTCTAAAATGAGACTGTAGAAACAGATTTATGCCCCCAGAGCATCAGTAATAAAAAAAACCACACAAAATATAGCAAACACATAACAATATAATCAAAAAGGACCAAACCAGTGCTGCAACAATTTAATACAATTTATTTAACTGATCTGACATTTACAACTTTACTCTTATAGACACTGCATGAATAAATAAATAGACAAACATCTTTTCCAACTCTGCATTTAAAAGTAGACCAATTTATTCTCGTGTTTTATAGGTGTATATACATTTATCGCACAAAATAATACAACATCATTTCTGAACAACATGGAGCAACACTGTGTCGGCCCAGCAGCCGACACGGACTCTTTGCACTGACTCATTTAACAGTGAGAAACTTTTACATTCACATACCTGACACTATTTGCTGTATCAGATCTTCTATTATCTATTTGAAGCTGCAGTTGTCTTGGGAACATAATCTTTAATTATGAAACTCTGATGATTAAGTGGAATTTTAGTGTGTCTTTGCTTTACTTTGGCACAAACATGACATCATGTCCTTTTAATAATCTGTTTCTGTTAAGCACCGACTACAAGGCCATTCTGACACTTTAAATAATAACGTTTTTATACATTTTCTGTGTTTTAACTAAATATATAGATAAACGCAGAAGCAAACAAGTACTGTATTTAGTTGCGAACAATGTTTGTGGTCAAACTTATTGGGCAGCAGATAAACTACAGATATTTTAACACTTATAATGATATAAATTGCTCTATTCTTCATTTTTTTTTGGAGGAAGTTCAGTTTGTATTCATGGCACAAAGGGATGGAGGTCACATATTATAGTTGGCACATTTCTATTAACTGTTTTTTGTGATCAACGAAATAAATAAAATCAAAAATTGCTCAATGAAAACAAATATTGCAAAACTGTGTTTTTTAACCTTCTTATTTTCACAGCTGGTTTCATATTTAAGGCAAGTATATTGATTCAAAAAGACACCAACAAACTACAACAATGCTGACGAGGAATACAGTGACATCAACCACACAGTAGGAATATCAAAGATTACTGCGACAATTGAATTCCTCTTTGTTTACTCCAAAAACAGCTGTTGATTGGATTTTAAACCTGGAACAATATAAAAACAAGACTAACTTTATTCACTATGTAAAACACCAGTAAATCTGCCAAAATCATCATCTTTTAACATTGGTGCAGTATCAATCAAACATCCTTAAACTCATCTACTTGATCAATAATGACCGGTAATGCGACCCCCGTCCTGGGAAGAACAATCATTTCCTTTCTCTGTGAACCTGCTGTGATCGGCCAGTCAATACAGCTTTAAGATGAGCAAACGAACCATCAAAGACACAAAGATACACAATGATGCTGATGTGACAATAAGATCATGGCACAGATGACTGTACTGCACTGATTGTTTTTCTGTTTTTTGTTTGTCTTTATATTTTCCAGCTAACAGTTGGACCCCATTCATATACAAAATTCTTACAGAGTTCATGTTGCATGTGCTTTATGGTGACGGATGCTGTTACGTTTCCTCCAGTGGGCTAAAACAATGTTTCGCCACGATAGAAAAGAAAAAAAACAAAAACACAAAACAGATTTTCAGAGGAATTTCATAATCCGCTGAAAAGAATGGAAAAACAATGATTGTCCAGGAGATGGACAATAAAACTTTTAGTAATACATAAAACAACAGCTTTAAATAAGAAATGTAAACGTAGTTATACAGCAGTGATGAAGTACTGTGAAGGTTTTATTTTGTTTACAATTAAGCAGTACACAAGAGCTGTTTAGAATGCTTATGCCAAACATATTAGTGGAATTTAAAGGGATGAAAACTAATTTTTGCTAAAGATGCAAATTATAACTTAAAAAAAAACCTGCTCTTCTGAAGGATTAAATAATTTAACAAACAGGTAAAATTATGCAAAAAAGGAAGATTTTCGTTTACTCCTATGTTTTTATGAGAAGCATTTGAACATAAAAAGTGGATAATCAGAATATTTGCTGATTCTGGGCTGCACAGCCGAAATTACATGCATGCAGACATGCACAGGTGAGATAACCGGCTGCCACGACACAGAAACTCTGATTACAACACACAAAGACGTACATGGATGTACTTGTGCAGTAATAATCAGAATAAAGGATATTTTACTTTATTAAAGTTGACAAAATGTTACTTTTCAATCTGCTATGATCAATATTTGAATGATAATTTATCTAACTTCCAGTTAATTGAGTTATCAATTTAATAAAGAGATTGTTGTTGTTTTTTTTTAGCTGTTATTGTGTCACAAGAAAATCCTCCAACTTTAGGATGACAGTACAACCGTATGCTAAATTATGAATAATAGTTGGCAGTGAATATTTAAACTAAACATTTAACCTAAAATCGGTGTAAAGTCCTGCTTTTTGTTTTGCATCTTATACAGTGAGGTAATGTCACACTTATCATTTGTTTATTTGTTTGATTGTGTTTGGCTAAAAGCAAAGTGAGCAAATGACATGAAAAGTGTCCCAATATAAAACCAATGATGGCAACCTGAAATGTTTAAATCTATTTATACATTATAGATTCTACAAATATTATTGCTCTAATAATAAACTTTCTCTATGCAAATTAAAAATAAAAGAAATCCCACCAAACTTTCCAGGACAGTTGACTGAAAGCCACTTTGTTGACAGGCATATATACGTACATGTACATATGCATTAATTATACAGAGACACACGCTAACATATTTCTATTGCACTTTTCTCACGACCCACAGCAAATCCTTTTACACTCTCTCATTCTATGAATTACAGTAGCAGCACTTAAACTAAAATAGTTATAGATTCACAGGGTCATGGTCAGAAAACACATAAAAGAGTATGGGATGCTGCTGATTTAGAGTCGGTGTTGAATTAAAATCAAAGAAGGCGGCTCCGTGTCACCATCATAAACTTGTGGAGTCACTTGGAAGCCACAGAAGATTTCTTCTGATTTGGCTCACAGTGTGGCAGTAACAAGTTTCCTGAAGAGGTCTGACACCTCTCTGACTATCCCTCTTCCTCTCCACGGTCTTTGTTTCGAGTTTTCTTTGTGCCTTTGTTGTCTAGTTTTCGCTGTGAAACGATTCTGGACTTGACGCGCCGTCGTCACTGAGGACCTCAGTGTTGGTGAAGGTCCCGGCCATCGATGTGGCCAGAGCTTGTCTGACGGGAGCCATCTCTGACAGAATGATGTTATCATGGTTGCTTACAAGCGTCGCCTTGTCCATGATCTCCTTGCTATGCTTGGACACTACAGCATCCAGGAAGTCATACTTGTGTGACAGCATACCGCTTTCAAAAAGGTACTTTGCTGTGTAAGAGAAGACAACATTTGCCAAGAAGGATGCAAACATTGACACCGACTTAAAAGGGAATCTTTGCTGGATGAAGTACTCTACATCGCCAGTGAGATGGTGGGTTTTCTCTACTGTCACCCAGCCAGGGTAATAGATGAACGGGGGCAGTTTTAAGTAGGGTTCTCCTCCACCAATGCGTAGCAAAAGACCAAAGACATACCCTGCAACCGAGCCATAGGTATTGGTGCCTTTGATGAATAACACACTGAGAAGTTGGGGGAAAATGATGACATAGACGAGGTCGGAGCTTAAGTACCACAGGCCATACACTGATCCTGTTAGTAAAGCCATCGCAGTGGCAAGAGCTCCAAAAACAAAAATGGTGATACGCATGACCCAAACAATCTCACGATCTGAGGCCTGGAGGACAGAAAAATGGATTACATAGTGACGACAGAGAAAAAAAAGATTTGGATGAGAATAAAAAAACTAATTTCACCAAATAGCTGATTCTCGATTACTGGTTCAAACAGTGTGTCAGCAATAAGCTTTCTGCTCTTACCGACTGCCGGAAAGCAAGCTGATAAATGTTTCTGGCAAACATGGAGCTGGCTGACAGTATGGACGAGTCAGCTGATGACATGACTGCAGCCGACACCGCTCCCAGACCAAAGAAGGAGACGTAAGGCGGGCAGAGGTGCTGTAACACGATGGGGAGGATCATATCTGATTCATCCTTGTCCTTTGGAGGGAGGGAACCGTAAGTGGTTTGGTTCCAGTCTGAAATTAAGACAAAAAAATCAAAAATGTAAACAATTTAGTTCAACCAGTATTTTCCAAAGTGACTGGACAGAAGAAAAAAAACCACAGCTTACTGTAATTAAAGCTGAACAGACTGTACTTGGCACATTTTAATTCCAATTTCAGGACAACATTATGTTCTTAGTCAACCTGCATAATTCTGAACATTATTAATTCTGCATTGAAGTTTTTCTGCTGATCCTTTAGCTTTTAAAATAAAAGTTTTTCTGTTTTTATGAGGCTCCCTGTGGATACATGTGTTTAGTTGCTGAGAAACAAAAGGTCATGTGGGAGGAAATACAATTAAGATTATTAGTAAAATTAGATTCTACTAATTAATAAACAGGGAAAAGTAACAAAAAATGCTAAAATATAACATAAAGTAAAGTTAGAACCAATGACAATGAAAAAGTTCATGTCAGTAGATTAGAATAAATTGTTTATCAGGTTTATTTTGATTATGATTTTAATTTACATTATTTCCCTGTTAATGGACAAAAGCTACATAAGATGTGTTAAACTGACTGCGTTTTCTTAAAAGAAGAAAAAATACTGCATTTGTTGTCTTTATGTTTTTACGCCATGTCTTCACTTTTATCTTTATTCACTTGTACACTACGTTCCCTCCCTGGATTCTCATAAGTCACGGTTGATTAACCAGTTATGTATAAAAAAAAGGCCTCCGAAGGACCAGATTAATGAGCTTTTCCTTAGATGTAATATTCACAACGATCAGCATGGTCTGATGATTCTCTTCTCTGCTTATCGTCACTGGATCCATCTGCTGTTTACCCTCCAGACACTTTGTAAAACTACATTTATACATCTGAAAATAAATAAATGAAGCTGCTGGGATGTAAACAGCTAAAGGAGACACTGTGTTGTCTTTGATCAGTTTCCAGTTTAAATAACGGATCAGATTCCTGGATGTTTTAATTGTCTTGTGATGTTTCATTAACTTTGTGAATGTTCATGTAAACAAATCCTCCACGGATCAGAGTCCAGTTTGGAAGGTTTTTATTCTTTAACGAGAAACCAGACATAATGAATACATTTAAATTCTAACTTAACAGTGTGTTTATAAAGTCCCTTCCATGTATGATGTGATCATCCCATTTAAAGCTGATATCCCTGATTTCAAATTGCCTAGCTTAGACTGTCAACAAAGTCACAGAACTCTCAGCCCCTCCCGTCGGGTAGAATTCCTAAGCCACGCCCCCCCAGGTTTGGAAACACATGTAGCCCCAGAAGACGACCAAGTGCAAGACACTGGTCTGCAGTTCACTCAAGTACCGTAACATGGCAGAATCACCGGTAAGTGAAAACAATATAACAACAAACAACTGACATTAATTGTTACTTTGTCCTGAACCTGACGCGGAACCAGCCGGCGTTTCTCCTGCTGTGACACGGTAGAGCGGCGAACACTCCCAGCAGTGGTGTGCTGCGGTAATATGTCTCAGTTTTTTAGGAGCACAGAAGCCAAATAAATGCGGAAGTCCGTATGACTGGAGAGACTGTCCAATCATTCCTTTCAGACTGAACCATTTGATTGGTTGATGTTTTTACACAAATATGGGAGAACCACTTCATTATTTTTTTTTCGTCTTTTTTTTAATCTTCACAACATCTTAAAACGTTTTTAATGGGCATGAAAAAAATATGTTTTGCAAATTAAGGATAGCAGCTTTAAGTAGCCGACTGTTATTCAGAACCACCTAACAGTACATCAGTGTTTACACGTTTGTTTTGTGGGACTTTACCTGTAGAAGCCCCAATAGCTCCGATGAGGACCGAGGGGACGGCCATGACCAAGCAGCCGAAGGCGGCGAGGAAGGACAGAACCTGAGCGTAGGTAGCTGAAGAGGCAGAAAGAACCCGTTGAAAATAGACCTGCCAGGGAATCCCCCCCAACATCTAGAAACAGAAACACCAAAGTAAATACAAACTCTGAACCAGTACAAACATACATAACTTAAAAAAATGATTCAAAAGTTTGTTGGCTACCTTAAATACTTTAGCTAAAATCACAGTCATTTAATATGCTATTTTTTTTAAATAAAATATATGTTTTATTCTTATAAAGAAAAAACTTACAAGCAAAAAAAAGTTGTCTGCCCACAGCCACTTGTCACTAGGTCCAATCTTGCCCAGCCAGGGTGACTGATAGATTTCTTTCTTGGCTGAAACACTGATGTCTGACACAGCAGGATTGGAAAGGGCAAAAGGCACACTGATCCACTGAAATAAAAAAAAAAATCAGAACAGAAACACGTCTATGATGATAAAACAAGTTCTATTAATGGTTCAGGATTTCTTTGCTTTTGATGACATCAAATAGAAATATTACACTGTTACATTGATGTTGATTCTGAACTCACCAAGCCAACAAAGATGCAGAACAGCTGGACCACATCTGTGTACGCAACAGAGTAAAGTCCTCCAACGAGGGTGTAAAAGATGGCGATCAGTGCTGAGATAACCACGGACATGTTGATGTTTATGTCCACGATCACACTGAGCGTGGCACCTGGATGGTGGAACAACCAATCAGACACGAGTTATATAATCTGCTCTTTAACAGCTGATGAAGCACCCAGAATGAGTCAAACATAAAAAGCAAGTCATATAAAGATAAAAATGATGATTCCTTACCTAAAGCAGACAAAATGGCTGCAGACCAGAAGATTTCTCCCATGAGTGCCGGAATAAAGAGCAGCCCTCCCATCCTTTCTCCATACATCTGCTGGAACGGGTCCAGCATGGTGACGTAACCCCGCGATCGCATGGGTTTGGCAAAGAAAAGACCACCTGAGGGTTTTCAGACACTTCTTTAAGGCACAATTATGAAATCGGAATAAACAAAATCAACTAAATTTCCCATTGCTGCCTCTAAAAGGTTTTCTCCCTCTGTTTATACTGACAGAGGCGTGTCTTGGGGTCATTGGGGCCCAAAGCAAAAATTCCCTTTAAGTGCACAAGTTCACATGCCTGGGCAACATATTTTCACAAGACTGTAATGTCAAAATGATGAACGATAACGGGGTATGTAAATGAGATAATTAACAAATTTAACCCAAAATATCTGAAAATAAAAATGCCAGGATCTAATTAGCATATGAGGACGTTACTGGTGACTCCATGACCTCACAGCAATGGAGGATCACACAACACATGAATTCTGAATATTTTCAGAGGTAATTCAAAAACAAATGATTGTTGTTGGGATTATTTATTTTAAACATAATTGAGAATAAAAATAATCATTTTTGATATTTTAAAAACATTTCTTGCTATTGTAATCAATAATTTTGAAAATGAGTTTTTGCACATAAAATGTGCAAAATTTGAAATATAATGGAAAACAAAGCTATTTACATGTTTTTTAATCATATTGTTTGATTTTTTAAATTATTGGGGGCCCCAAGCGCCTGCCTGCCTTATGCCTGTTGAAGAATAACATCTCTGTATATTACCTGCATTCACACCCCATATTTTCTTTGTTGTATTTTTGGTTTCAGTTTCAAACCCAAACTGCAAACTCACATATTTTTTGTTTTTGTGTGCAATGTGCAACATGAATGTGAAGATAAAACGTTACTGTTTCTCACCTACTACCAGGCTGAGAGCATAACCAAAGGGTGCTTGTGCCCAGGCCAGGCCGTAGTCTGGCAGGTAGACATACTCTGCTGTTCCATTGATGTAGCCTCCACCCACCCAGGTGGCTGATGGGAAAGGGGGGGGGGGGGGAAGAGAAGCATATTTGTTTTTAGCAAATTAAACACAGTTAATCAAATACAGAAAGTTGTTGTGACGTAACATGTTGGTCTCTTGATGATCCACAACTGAGCATCAAAAAATGGCATCTCTATATTTTTTTGGTCCTAAAACTCACCAGTCATTGTGAATCCTCCAACGAACAACCCAATGTCTCTGCCCCCGACCATAATACTCTCGCTCCGTTCGCCACCATCACCAACTCCAGAGTTTTTGTTCTTCCACGCAGCCCAAATTCCCACGAACAGAATCAGGAGGTAGAAGAGCACGATGGCCACGAGACCTTCGACGTGGATCGTCATCTTCTTCTCGTCGGCTTCAAGCCGAGATCAAGAACTACTGGAATGAAGACTCATGGAGAAAACTGAGAGGAAACCTGGGAAAGAATCTAGGTTTCAGTTTTAGATTTTTATTGTGCATTTCGCCTCTAAATCAGAATAACAAAGTGTCTAGTGCGGTGGGACATTATACCAATTAAAACCCTCAAATAAGTCTGGTGTTAATTTAAATTGAAAAATCGGCTTTCAAGTTTTGATAACATAAGAGGCTGCTCACGACGGCAAAGACAAACAAATACAATCTTTTCCCTGGATAAGTCCCAACAATAAGGCGCATCTTTAAAAAGCCTTTCCAAAAACACATTTCAAAGAGACAAACGTGCAAATATTTTTATCAAATGTTATTTATGTCATAATTCGTTGTATCCAAACAACATAAAGTCCCTAAATCGACATAAATAAATAAAGAAGAAACATATTACACCTTCTGTCTTGCCATCAGTACCGCTGGATCAGAGGACAAACTTACAAAAGCGACAAAGACCGAGAGTCCTGTCGTCTCCAACTGACGCACATAGTGCGGAAGAAGAGGAAATGCCGCATCCTTTCATGTTGAAATCTCAACAATATCTGATGTCTGAAGAAAAAAATCCATTCTGGGCAGAAGTTTACACACAAACATCTGTACATTCAGTAAAGTCTTTAGTAATGTTCGGTGTATTTTACGCGCGCTGTGTGCGTGTCTATCAGATCTCTCTCAGCCAAATTTAACATGAATCAAAGAGCGAAATATTCCACCCTGCAACCTAAATCAACTTGAACAAATTCGACAAACATCATATTGCCTTTTGGATGCTATAAACAAAGGTCCATAGGTAGAAGGGACTGTGAAAAACTTCCAACATGGTCGGAAATGGAACAGAAACAGATGCGTCCTCGGTTTGCGTCCGAGAAGCAAAAATCTGTCACTTTTCGGTTTCCTTCTGACACTATAGCTCCAACAGGCCGATACAGCATCACCTATCTCACTTTAAATAACCTGTCACTGTGATCAAATAAGTTTCAATCAGTGCGCTAAAGGAAATGACTTAAAAACAACCACTTACCTTTCTTCTGAAGATCGATATAAATAACAGGGGCAGAGATTCTAAAAAAAAAGAATAATGTAAAAGTGTCCAGGTAAAATATTATGAAATCACTTGTAATCCTCCTGGACAACCAAATACAATTCACCTAGGCTATGTTGATTCTGAGATGCTGATCGGTAAGAGACGCAGAGAGGACCGGAGCCAGTAACGGGGGAGTGGGTGGAGGTGGGTGGAGATGAATGGGAGTGGTGGGTTTATTGGGTGCTGTCAGGTTGTGTAGATGGTGGATAAATGTCTTCCAGGGCAGGACGAAAATAGCACCTAATAGAGAGTGGCATGACGCACAACGTCTCCAGAGAAAAGCTTTCCAATATCATGAAACCTTTTTTATGATTCAGGGCTGATTTATGGCACGGCGCAGGTCTCCACTCGCCTTTTCACATTATAATGTTAAAAACATTTGGTAAGTAAGAACACTATAAATTTTGTTGCTCACTTTCAACTTCTTTATTCGTCCAAGAACATCTCTTGCTCCTAAAGATTTTACATTTAAACGCAGCAATGTGCAAAAACATGGAAAAGATCTGAAGAAGCGTCACAGAAAGAAACTTTAGAAAACAACAACGTCAGTTTTTGCTGACGTTAATCGAGTGCTGTCAGTCTGATTTATGAGTCCCGCATTCTCGAGCTCCAGTAAGACTAAAATCACAACTTCTGCACTACATTTAATGTAAATTTCTAAAGAAACGTGAGTTTGAATTGAAATCTGAGCTGATCGCTGTCCGTGGTGCTGAATATCTTTACGCAGATAAACTCTCTTCAACCTGTTTCAACTAAAAAATGTGTTTGTTTAATTTCTAGATGTAGGTAGCTAAAACTCAAAAATAAAATGATGGAAATCTGAATTGATGTTGCCCAGAAAGGTTGTAAAACACACCAGATTTAAAAACATCTTTAAACACATCAGTTGATTTGATTTTGATCCCTTAGCGCAGGTGTATCAAACTCCAGTCTTCGAGGGCTGCTGTGTCCTTCATATTTTAGATGTTTTTTCAGCTCCAACACACCTGACTGAAATTATTTAATTACTTCCTCCTCATGTCAACAAGTTCTGCAAAGGCCTGTTAACGACTTGTTCATCCAAACCAGGTGTTGAAGCCTGCAGGACAGCGGCCCTGAAGAACTGGAGTTTGAGACCCATTAATAGTCGCTCCATGCAACATATTAGATTTTAAACTTAAAATATTTTAGAATTATCATGTTGTTGTGCTTTAGTGATTGCTTGTATAATGAATGCTCATTTTAAACTCTTTATATTTGTCTTTTCTAACTGTAAATGTTATTGTGTTTGCTGTTGCACATCTTGGCCAATCTCCACTGAAAAACGTTTTAATACCCTATTAGGACTTTTCTGGTTAAATAAAAACAATCTAATTGTTGTCAATCTCTTTAGTTTCCTGATTTAATGAGATGTTTTAGTCTAATACTCTGAGATTTACGTGGTAAGCCATTTTCAAGTATAGTACAACTAATGGTACATTATTTTAATATGCAGAGAGTCTTTTCTTTCCTTTTTTAGTGTATTTGTTTGTATTATTTACCTCCTTTAAAGAAGAATCACCTGACAGCCAGAAATAAATGAACTTGTGTGAAATGTGATGTGTCATTGCTGTAATTTACTGTCTTTATGGCTGACAGGTTGTCAGACAGAGGGCTCCTCTAATTGGGGGGTCTTCTGCAAATGTGTCTCAGCAACATTTTCATTGTGTTACATGTAGTTAGGCAGACAGCCAGGAAGGAGGAGGAGTAAATAAACTGGAACTCTGTGTCCCAAACCAATCATTAAAAAGTTCTCTGATCCAGAAAAACTCCTAGATAAAATCTGAACCAATACAGTGCTTAGAAAAAGTGACCCCCCCACCCCCCACCAGGTTTTCCAGTGTTTTTGTTAAAACAAACGTTTCAAGTCATTAAACAAATATTAATATCAGACAAAGATAGTCTGAGTAAATGATTAATTTACTTACGAAGGGGAAAAAACATTAACCATAAATGGAAAAAACATGAAACATTAGCGAACTTTCTCATGAATAACTAGAATTCATTGACAAATCAACCAGGAGATCAAAGAAAAAACATTGAACAAAATCGAGAACACGGCATTTCTCCCAGGTCTGGAGTTCATGATTAAAAACTAAGAATGAGACCAGAAAAAAGTGGAATCCATGAAAGTTCAGAGGCGAGTAAAAAGAACCCAACGGCTCGTTTCATTTTTGTCAAAAAACATTGTGGTGATGATAATGATGTAAATACTGTGGACAAGACTTCAATTAACTTTTTAGATGGTGTGCTTCCCGTTGCACGTTCCATAACAGTCAAACACGGTGGTGGTGGTATCATGGTCTGGGACCGCTTTGCTGCTTCTGGACCTGGATAACTTGTTGTAATTGATGGAACAATGAATTCTTCCCTCTACCAGAAAATCTGCAGGATGTCAAACAAATAATCTTGTGACTTTAAACTCAAGCATGAAGACAATAATCCAAAACACTGAAACATGTCCAACTCTGAATAACTAACTAAAATAGTTTGTTAATGTATCTTTCCACATTTGGCCAGCTTGGTTTAGATATCTTTTCCCTTTCATAATTGGAATCAGCATTTAAAAACTTAATTTCATATTTACTCAGATTATCTTTTAATTGGAATTATTTTGTTTATTTGAAACATTGATGAGTCACAAAACCATAAGAAGTCTGTAAAAGGCCAATGCTTCATACTGCGCTCTGAGGAGATCTCTGCTGCCATCAAGTGCTTACTGTATGACTTACGTTTGATCTTTGTGGTTTTGAGAAACATTAAACAGCAGCAGAACATTTGAACAGTGATAAAGTACATGACTGGTAAATCAATTAAAGTTATAATATACACCAAAATCCTTTTATTACTGTTTGTTTTATCGCAGGAGCTGAAGATGATTTAAATACATTTCATGTTAATAGTCTATTAAATCTAAAGTTAATCTGAAGTTTTTTTTTCTTAAAAAAGTTAATTAAACTAGAAGTTAACATTAAAAAGGGGACAGAAGTACAATGTACTTGTTATCATGAACATGGCTCTGAAAGCGAAGAAGAATACATCCTGTTTTCTTCTATTTCCTGTGAAATACTGCCACCTCCTGGCCTTTCAGTGGCATTGCAATATCCAGATCTGTTAGAAACAGCTTTATCTCACAATGATGAAGAATCCTTAAACATTCCTGGATCCAGACGGTGATCCAGATCAACCCCAAAAATTTACTCACTTGTTTCCATTCCTAACTTTTTTTTAGTTATCTTGCTAACAGACGGACAAACTAACAAACCCTGGTGAAAACGTTCCCTCCTGGCAGAGGTCAGTCAGTCATTATCTGTACCTGCTTTTCCTGTTCAGAGACATGAGGAGCTGGTGTGTGTCTCCAGCAGGCATGAGGTGAGAGGCTGGGTCACACCTGGACAGGTTGTCAGTCCATCACAGGGTCTCATATAGACAGACAACAACTCACACAGAGACAGCTAAGGAACAGTTACAGCTGCTAATCAACCTCAAGTCAACTGTCTGTGGGAGGAAATCAGAGTCCCCAAAGAAAAGTCACACATGCACGGGTAGAACATGCAAACTCCATGCAGAAAGGTCCCAAACCCGGAACCTTCTTGCTACAACGGTGCCTTGGCGGATGTAAAAAGGAAAAATATGATGAGTTCAAGGAACTGTTCTGCTCCTTGGAAAAAGGAATTAAATGAACAGATTGTTTTTAGTATCTCTCAGGCCTCTGTGGCCCCGGTCACTGTGCTCGTATCTCTGCAGATTTAAACATAGTTATTGAGCCTGTAGCCGTTGCTTGAAAGGGAGCAAAGAGACGGTGCATGATTGTCCTTCAGGGCTTCAGGGGGCTTGTACATTGGAGCAGGGGCATAGACGTTGTTAAAGGCCAGAGGAGGTGAAGATGGTTGGTTCATGTGTAGATGATGGGCGCGCTGCGGCCTGTTTCCTCTGCTGCTCCAGCACAGCACCAACCCTCCTGTCAGACTGAGGCAGGCTGAGGCGTAACCGAGATACACAGACAACCCAATTTCATACTTCATCCCACTAACAAAGAAGGGCTCGTAAAAATCCATGATGACATCACTGGTGGTCCAAGACACAGTGATCAGGCAGAGAAGGCCAGCGCAGAGAAAACCAATCCCCCCACTCAGCACCAGAGGAGATTTAATCACAGAATGTTGTGCAAAGTGAGTGCACTTCATCCCTGTTACAGACACCACAGATGCCAGGACTGAGGTGAAGCAGGAGAGCACCATGAGAGCTCTGGCAGCCTAAAAAAACAAAACAAATAAACACTTGTTTTCAACACGGTTGAAATGGAAAACTTTTATTTTTTTCATTCTGTTTCATAATTTTGAAATCATTTACACAAAACTGTAGAAATTGGGGCATTAAACTGAATTAGTTTGTAGTTGATTTAGTTTTGGTGGTTTTATTTCATATTTCTAAGTTTTTATTTAGTTTTTCAATACATGGAACATTTATTGTCTGGACTATAATGGACTCTATTCAGTTAAAGAAATCTAAAAATGGTGCACATTGTGCAAAAGTCTTGAGTTATCCTTCACTTAAGATACTTAAATCTCATAAACCTTCAATTTATTCCCAACAGAACATAAACAACGTACTAGAGGTTGAAACTGAGATATTTTACCATTCCATGGTAAATATTGGCTCATTCTGAGTACTTCATAAAAAAAGACTCAAAATGTCAGCGCTATAAAAGCAGCATTTCAGAGAGGAAGAACCTCTTAGATGTAAAAATGGGCAGAGGTTCACCAATCGGAGGCAACATGGATTCACAAACACTTCCAGATATTTTCAAATGTTCTGAGCAAGAAGTGGGGAACTGTTCAGATTTATTCTGATTTGAAAGCTTTTTTTTTTTTTGGAAACCCTGGACACTGTGTCCTGCAGACTAAAGAGGAGAGGAACCACTCAACTTGTTATCAGCAGACAGGAGAAGATTCCAGGTGCTGAACTGTCTTGCCTGCAATCCAGAATTTTTACCAACAGAAACCATTTAATGCATCAGGATTGTTGAGCAGTTAGAATCCTGCATCAGACTGGAACGGGACAACATTCCTCTCCTAACGCTCCAGCAGCTGGTCTCCTCACTTCCCAGATGTTTACAGACAGATGTTCCAGGATGCTACAGGATGATAAACATCACTGTGTTCCAACTTTTTGTGTTGCCACCAAAAAAATTCAAAATAAGCAAATATTTTCTATGAAATGATAAAATCTCAGTTTGAAGATCTAAAATATTTTTATTTAATTCGGCGTCACAACTTTTTTGGAATCGAGGTTGTATTTGACTTCATCGTCATGTTTGTAAAGTTGTCTCGATCAACATTCCTTCATGCTTTCTGAGATTTTTGAAAATATATTTTGGATTACTTTTTCCATTCATTATTTGACCATTTTGGATCAATTTATTATACATACAATACAAACTAATCAATAGTTTAAAACAGACAGAAGCAAAACCATATGGTTGATAATCTAAATCCACCTTAATCAGCTGGATATTACTTCTTTACTACTGCATGTCTTTCTGTTTCCTCGTGCGGTAACATTTCATTTTTTGAGATAAACCTTCAAAGACTGACGCAGCTGTGGTACCTGAAGGTCTCGTGGCAGTGCCAGAAGCGATCGGTACACCTCACACTGGTAAACGTTGGTGCTGTGCCAGACACACTCCATCCACAGGCCTTTCATGTAGGCGGAGGCTGTGATGATGTTCGAGCCCATGTAGGCGGTGCTGCGCCAGTGGGGGAGCAGCGTTGCAACCACAGTTCCTGCAAAACCCAACAGTCCCAGGAAGAATCCGAGGAGCTGAAGCGCCATGCTGGCCATGTTGGATCACTTAAAAAATCTGTTCTACCTGCAAAGTACAAAACTAGAATCACGTTTGAGGAAGTCATTTATTATTATTATTATTATCATATCTTGAATCACATGTCATAAACTCTACATTGGATACAGAAGTTTCATTAAAAATATATGAAAATTTGATATAAACTATTTAAAAAGATGCAAAAAATGTCTACATGAAAATGAGAAACTTTCCATATAAAACTACTAACTGTTCCTGAGGTTGAAATATGTGGATTACTCCTCTTATCGTTCCCAGCAGCGCCGCATATTCCACCGAGCTTACGTTCAGTCACGGCGTCTGAGCCATGCCTCGAGTGTCTTCGGCGTGTGGTTGGAAATGGCTGTGCAAACATTCAAAGCTGCAGCATGGGTCTCTGGTGAGTGGCAGGTGACTGCATGTGTGACTAATGAGAGCAGTGTTCAGCTTCACCTGTTAAACACTCTTCTCTAGAGGGCAAACCACAGCAGCCTGTTCGTTAAGCTCTCAGCCACCCCACAGGAAAGAAGAGGGAGGAAATTAAACATTTACAGAAACCACCTGAGCTGAGAGCTCAGCTATAAGCCACTAACTTTGAAATTGTTCAGCAGAGTGTTTGAAAGTGAAGCACCGAATGACTTCCTGGAGGATTTTCTGGCTGGCAGATTCCAAACAGTGACAAGAAGGAAGAGCGGTGATTTTTAATTTTAAGACAAATTCTAACATATTCAGTGGTAAAAAAGTCTGACGTCAGAAAAATGAAGCACTCGGTTAGACATTTACAGCTACACACAGAGAATTAAAAATAACTAAACGTGTAGCTCCGGGCTAGAACGCCACCTCCCTAAAAGAATCAAAAAGCACTTAATCATTAGCACAAAACAAACAAAAAGAAATGGTACCAAAAGAAAAGCATTGTTGTGACTTCCTGAGAGAACAGAGGCCGATTATAAACCCTGGTTATTGTTCAGTCTCCGACCTGGCACTGTCTGGACCTTAGAACATTTCAGGAACACAAGCGTTACTGTTTTTACTTAATAATTAACTAGACTGAAAACAAAGCAAAGCTGTGATGAGGATCTTACCTCACATCTGTTTGTCTTGAATTCATCCTAATTTATTCACTGTACAAATCACTTCATTTAAACAGAAAATGGGATTTCTGTAGTTGGAATATTTACATTTTAAGATTTTGAAGGAAAAAAAAAACTCCTCAACTAAATACTCACCAAATAGAGAATTAAAGTGTCATCGTTATACGTATCCAGAGTTTAACATTTCACAAGAAGAGGTTTTTTTCAGCTATGTGACAGATCAGTTTTCGATATCGCCATCCTGATCTTTGGGATTATTCCTGTCAGTGTCTGCAGCATCATATGAGAGATGGTCCTGCTGCAGGCTCGTTGCTCCAAACAGATAAACAGGACAGATGTCAAATGTGATGCCGGAGGCAGAGCAGCGCTGTTAAACAGTACCAGACAGAGGAGATATTGTCATCACATCTTGTTGTTTTTTTGGTTTAAATAACTCAGCACTGCATCTCCAGATGTGTTTGTAAAAAAAAAAGAGGGAAGACTAAAACAAATAACAGAGGTGTAATTTAACAAACAGACAACTTAAAATCAGCTTGTGTGAAAGAGTTGTGCTGAATTTGAGATTTATTTGAATTTGGGATACATACTGCCGGAAGAAGACGCTGATTTTGTCTCATTCCTTTGAGGTTCCACTTCTTTCCACAGCTTGTCTCTCTCTCTCTTTGTCTGTGTCCTTGGTGCAGACTACCGTGACATCCTATTGGTAAACAGGAGTATTTTCCCAGTCCTTCCCCTGGGTCGTTTAGTGTTCTGCTCTTTGTGAGGGCTCTGTAGCGGAGGGATCATCTTCTCTAAGGACTGCCCTGTGGGAGAAACAGTTTGAATGTGGAACACTTAATAGTCTTAGTTAAGCAGAATAATCCTGTGATTAGCAGCTGAGCATAGTTGGTTTGCTGCACACTGTGCTGGAGGGTAACTAGATGAGGATGTGTGTAGCACAGACATTCCTTTATATGTGTCTCAGGGTTCTGAAAAGCTGCAGTCACACCTTGTTAACATAAGCAAAACTACACAAGAATCATGATAAAATAGAAACTTGTTAAAGGCGTTACATATGAAGCTCCATGAGTCTTTTTCTAACATGTTAAAAATGTTTCTTTTATAATGTAGTTCATCTGCTTGCTCCCAGCGGCTGCTTGCTGGGGCATGGCACTTCCTGGTTTAGTCGGCTGCCCTTGGGTCTCGGGCTTTGGATCTGTATCTGGTGTGCTCGAGTGTAACTGGCTACTGGCGGGGCCTGTGGGGTCATTGCTACAGCATCTGCAGCATCTATACTGTGGTTGTGGAGCGGCTGCCCTGGGGGTTGCTGATGGTCTTGTTTGGGTGGGGGCTTTGGCCGTCCCTGTGGTGGTCCTCCTGGAATCTCCTGCTCTGGGGGGATGGGGTGGGGGGATACCCTGGGCCTGGATTCCCCTTTTGGTCTGGGGGACAGGGTTAGAGCTTTTTATATCCACTGTTAAACAATTTCATGGAGCAACTTTATAGTCATGAGTGCATCCATGCACACAGGTGTTTACAGACACTAAATTGGGCTGCAGCTGCCTCTAAGAATATTGTTTGTTAAGCTGTGTGTCATTATTCATTTGTATCTACAGTTACGTCAGTGTTTACATGCATATAATGGTCAATGCTGTGGCGTCTCAGCTCTTGTTTTTGTCTCTCAGCAGGTGTTGAAGCCCAGGCTAAAACGTTCAATAGAAGATCATTTGTGAGGTTTTCTGAAGTTAATTTTTACAAACTGGCATTTTATAAATATAATTTCAACAAATGAATCTCAGTTAAATTAAAAGTCTGTAAAACATTAAAATGAATTGCACTGAATAGACTGTATTTAATTTGACCAGGACTGATTTGTTTTGATTTGGGCCAACGCTTGAAAAAGCTTTTATTTTGAAATGTTGCTTACAATTAAAACCTGTATTTTAAGTTTTTTGTTCATCATTATTCGTGACATTAACAAAACTGCTAGTGTATTTATTTCTGGTAAATATTTGCCACTCTTAACTCTTTACTTTTCTTGAAAACTTAAGAACTGAGATTTTTAGATTCTCACCGAGTTTTATTTTCTCTGTTGGGATTTTCGCGCCGTTGCGTCATTAGCTTGTTCAGCACTTAGCTGACTTCATCACTGCTTCCTCTTTTTGCTAACACTTTAAACAACAAAGGTAGGAATATGGTGTAATATCAACCATATATTCTGTTAATTACGTTTTTTACTCAGAGGCAACATAAAAAACTTTAAAAGGACAGTCTAAAGTTTAGTGGATTAGCTGTTGAGCAAATATGTGTCTCTGAATCGGCTAACTAGCGATGACAATGGTGAAAAACAAAAGTAGAAAAACGCAGGGACGTGAATCCCAGCGGCTGAAGACAACTCACCAGCGGCCTCGGCCTGTTAGAACCATCGTGACCCGCAGTCAGTGCGCTCCAGTTCTGGGCTTCTTCAACCGGCTCCCCGGGGAGGTTTTCCACATGATCCTAGATCATCTGTCCGGTAAGTAACTTCAGTTTGTGCATGATAATATACATATTCATGAAAATTGTGTAAATCACCAAAACAGGTTTTATAAATGAAAACGTGTTTTAAATGTGTTTTTGTTGGTGATGGCAGAAATAGAACGATGAATCATTTGGACTGACGATTCTAGAAAATGAATCGATCTTTTGGAACGTTCTGAACAACCACAGCGACACCTGGTGGATAAATACATGTGATGTTATAAAATATCACTCAAACTGCAAATTTTTCCTTGAGTTTTGTGTCTTTTGACTTTTTGTTTTGTGCTATAATATTTCCTAAGAGTTTATTTTAATTTAAATCAGTTTGTTTATGTGCTGCAAAAAGGTATTATTCAGAATGAGTCACTTCTGTACATGTATGGTTTTTTATTAAGAAAAACAATCTCTGCTGAGATGGTTTTATTTTGGGGAAAATTACTACACTATCTGTTTATTATCCTGTTTGGGAATCACCACATTTCATTTTGGAAAGCAATCCTTGCAGATCAATCGTGATGTTTCATAACGTTTGGTGATGTAATGGAATGCGATATGGAACACGTGACCTTTTCGGAACAATGTTTCCTTCCAGATGTTCTACGTAGGTTTCAGTACGTTCCGAAACACCGCTTCAATTTTGCCATCACTAGTTTTGATACTAAACAGGTATTGAAATGATTTACCCATGTGAACTTTTATTACTAACTTTTAATATTTTATGAAGGGAACAAATGCTTTTTATCTCCTTTAATTAAAATATTTAGAGGTTTTCTCTGTGTTTGTGTTTTTCAGTGCTGGATATAAGCCTGTTCAGTATGGCGTCCAAGGAAATCACCAGCTACATTCTGGACTATATTTCTTCTCTGGCCTGGAAGAATAGAACCATCACCCAGAGTTTTCATTACGGCACACCTTCTGAGCTCAGATCCACTGTTGAACACTACAGACACCTGGGTGCTTCAGTCAAGTCTTTTTCTAGTTTTTTATCACTCTTCTCAGATTGTTCTGAACCTCCTTCATCACTAAACCGAAGACCTGCTAAGACCTTTTTCATTTCATTGTGTGCTTTTGTGTTTGACGTCACAGGCTTGTTGTTTAAGAGGTGCACCTTGTTGCTGCCCACAAAGGACAGGTTAAAGTTTGTTTTTAGCAAATTTTCACAGGTAAGAAAGGGGCAGATGGAGAACATATAAGAACTGATTTATTGGCTGCAGTTTAAAATTAAATAGGCGACACAGAAGTAAAAGCACAAGTGGGCTTTTTCTGGTCTTTAAGTAGAAATAACAGCAGTATTTCTTATTTTTGTATGTATGTATGTATATAATTCAAGGGTTTTAATGCATATTAATCTCAAATGTTATTCATTTTAACAACAAACTGAGTCTAATTTATATGTTTTGTATCAGATTCCCTGCTTCATGTTGGAGCAGTGTGCCGCACCAGGCTGCACTGGTTTCTCCAGATTTGGCATTTTTCTTCAGGTGAGGACGTCGTTTTTAGGCTGCACGAAAAATGAAAGCAATAATATCAGCTAACGCTCAAACCCTGTACATCAATCTGTTAAAGTTATGTGAAGAAGTTAATAAATAGAGTTCTCTTAGTAGTCTTGTATTCTGTCCTTCCACTTGAATGAATGTAGCAGTTCAGTCAGAATGAGGTGAAAACATGAAGGTGTTGTTATCTCCATGCTTTCCAGACGCTTATCGCAGGGTGGGATGAGCTGGAGTGCCAGAGAGTCTTCAGCTTTTTGTGTGAACTCACAAATCTGTTGCAGAAGGCCGAGGCAGTACTCGCTGCTAAACCAGGTGAGTGTTTCAGTGTTTGGAGATTCTCCATCCATCAGTCCAGATGGACTTCACCCGTCCTGTCTAATCTCTGCATATGTCACAAATCAATCAGATCAGGGAAACTCCAGTGTTTTAGATCTGAAGATTAAAGGAGAGCAGCAAAGGAAATAAAATAATGCTCACAGCAGCTCACAGTGTTGGAGTAGAGAATAAGCATCATTTATAAACCCAGTGAGTTTATTTGCACTAATAAAATGTTTACTTCTTGCTTCTCAGGGGTGAAACAATACCAGGAGCTGCAACTTCGTCTCTTTTGTCGCCAGGTTCTGTTGGACCCGTGGCAAAACCAGCTTGACTGTCAGTTCTGGCTAGTACAACTCTTAAAGCCTTGGCCTATGGTCAGCCAGGCTCACCTACTGCTCATCCTGTATGGACCTCTGCTGCCTGAAGGTGAGACAACTTTTACTAAAAATCCCCTGTTATATATACTATATATACACAAAAGTAGCTCAGCATATCTAAAACCATAAAAACAGTGTCAAATGATCTGTGGAGCTGAGCCGATAAACTTTTTAAATAAATATAAGATGTGATGGACTCGGGTGTGTCCTCTGTGCAGGCGTCCTCCGCTGGCAGGATCTGGTTGACAGGGTTTTACCGCACACCGCTCTGAGGAACCTGGCCAAAGGCTTCCTCATGATTTTTGGCAAACTGGAAGTCAAAGGCTGGACCTCAGACTCAATCCTGGCAATCTTTGGGGAGCTAATTGGTATTTTTTACATTAACAGCTGCACTGGTTTAATCTGCTGATCATAACCTAAATATGAACATTTTTCATTTAAATGTGATGAATGTTTAGTCATTCCTCAACCGTGGCATGTGGAAAATGTTGCCCATCTGTTGGTGCTTGGTGGCAGCCGCCTTTGCTACACTCTTTTAGCTAGCAAGGCTCTTATTGGACAGCTCACAGAAGTCTCAAGACTCATCATCAACATTGTACTGGTGAGTATACTGAGTTTGTCTTGAGTTGAAAAGAACAAGTTAAGAGTAAATACTTCTCAGATTTCAGAAGGTAAGATCAGAGGAGGTTTAATGCAATAGTCTATTTATGTTTCGACGATTCAGAACAAATGTCATCTCAATACACAACACGGAGACAACAGGTCCAGTTGGCATCAACAGGTTTGGATTCAAGCCAGTTAATTATATGCAAACAGTATGATCTAGTTGTAATATGTTACCAGATTAAGAAACTTCTAAAATGCCAATTAGTTAAAAGTTTCCTGTCCAAGAAAACTCTCCAAACTCTCATTAGATCTCTGGCAGCAGCATTTTGGATCAGCTGGAGGTCTTTTACAGAACAGTTAGAGCATCCTGATAATAAAAGAATTACAATAGTCAAGACTAGAAGTAATAAATACATGAACTAATGTTTCTGCATCCTGGTCAAAGATACACCCGGGTACATTGTTGTTGGAGGCCGAGGTGCTCAGGTCCAAAAACCCCAACCTGGTTTCTTTAAAAGCCAAACAAATAAACAAAAAAGAAATATAAAACCTCAGAAACACTTAAATATGCAGACTTTTTTCTCTTTAACAACCATTTATGAGCAATAATTCAACTTTTAATTTCCATAATTTTATAGGAATATTTCCTGATTTTCTGTTTATGAAGCAGAATCAAGTAAATCAAATCTGTATCCGGAGGACCGGGTTGCATCTGAGTCTTAATTCCACGTTGTCTAAACTAAAATCTCTGCTGGCATTTCTGTCGTTCAAACACATTTCCATTTTCCTGCAGGTGTGCGAGAGGGACGGCTATCACATGAGCTGGGCCGTGAAGTTGGTTCAGCAGATCTGCAAGTTGTTCAGCACAGCGCCTGAGAAGTTCAGCTTCATCCAGCAGCTGGAGAACAAGTTCTCAGAAGTCACCAAGGAGTTCTATGAGTCGTTTCTAGCAGGCGAGTTTAGATGAATTAAATACTCATTTGTTTTTAAATAATCACCAGAAGTTCATGTCGAGCAAAGATGAACGAGGCGCCACCACTTCCATCTGCTGAACAGCAACAAGTTTTTAACCAAAAATAGCTACAACAATGTTAGTTTTATAGATAATAATCTACATTTCCATGAGGTAGAAACTGAGAATCCATCACAACACACTGAGTGCAAACAGATAACCTGAGATGTTGCAGCATTGCACAGAACATCAACATCGTTTTATCTAACACTGACTTGGAGTTGGTGATTCATGCTTTTATTTCTTCTCGTTTAGATTATTGTAATTCTCTTTTTACATGTTTTAACAAAAATGCTATTGATCGTCTTCAGCGAGTCCAAAATGCTGCTGCAAGACTTTTAACCGGGTCCAGCAGGTGGTCACATATCACGCCAGTGTTGTCTTCTCTGCACTGGCTTCCCATTAAATCTCGAATTGATTTTAAAATTCTCGTTTTGACCTTCAGAGCCTTGCATGGGCAGGCTCCAAAATATATTTGTGATCTCCTTCACTCGTACATATCTGGTCGCTCGCTCCGATCTTCAGACCAGAACCTCCTCATGGTTCCAAAAACTCGCTTTAAAACCAGAGGAGATCGATCCTTTCAGGCCGTGGCTCCAAATCTGTGGAATGCCCTACCTTTGCCCCTTCGTGAGACTGACACTGTTGATTCTTTTAAAAGGCAGCTGAAGACACTTTTATTTGGGCGAGCTTTTGGTTGACTGGACTTTTGGTGTGATTATTATTCTTTTTATCTTTTTACTGTTTATGCTGTTTGAATTAATTGTGAAGCACTTTGTGATTTTTTATCTGTGAAAGGTGCTATATAAATAAAGTTTATTATTATTATTATTATTATCGTTTCTCAACATTTACTAATCTTCCTTTACAATTATGGCATGAAAGGCAGCAGGTGATATTCATCCTTTTATTTTATATGAATGAGGCTGAACAACTCGGGAGGACTGATGTCGGACAAGATACAAGTATCTCTAAGATGTAAAGCACAAATGCATTTTAAATGTAACTTGAAGACAAAGCTACAGGAAGTTGAGACTTAAGATGTTGATGGTGTGGAAATCTTTAACTGGATTTATGAATACGTGCAATCACAATCCTAAAGACTTATAAACTATAGAGGTAAATGCATTTGGAGGGATCGTGTTGTGTGTGTGTTTACTTCTATTTGTCATTATCTCAGGGAAAATACTTCAGTTTTTCTACCTGTATCAGATCTTTATTTGGCTCTGACTGGATCCACGAGTGGAGGACCTGGTTCACATGGTTTTATTTACATAAATAAATCAGTTGTAACCACTGATGGGGCGGCGTTTGTCCCTTATCGCAGCTCTTAAACACATCTGTGGGTTTTTAACAGTGATTTATGATTTTCAGAATGTTTCTTGTGTGTTCAGTGATTTTAAGTCTTAGAGAGAGAGAATACCTCAGATATATCGTTACGCATTTCAAAAAGTCAATAAAGCCATTATCTGTTTCCAGGAAACCACTTTGAAGATGGAGAGACTTTCCAGAAGCTGTGCATCCTCCTGGACTCCAGTGCTCGCTTCCACACTTTATTCCTCCACATGTTCCTCAAATAGAAAGAACTTGGATCGAAATGGGAGGAAAGAAATGACAATAATGAGGCGGGATGATGAGCAAAGTTCATGGAAGTGTTTAAAGTTGGTTTTATAGTCGTTCAAACCAGATAGAGGAGGCGGGGACAGAGTTTAACATCTGCTTTCAAGCTAAATCTGTTAAAACATCTATTTAAATGTTTTATTTAAGAGTTGTATTTAACTAACATTAATATTTAACAATCTTATTTTTCAGCTCTTTGTTAACTCTTACAAACAGTATGTACATGATAACGGTGAAACTATTTAATAATATTTATTTGCAGAATATATTTCCACTATATACGTATAATGGAAAAGTTGAATTTTATATAATTTATTAAAAACTAAGTCTTTGTTTGGAATGCTATATATTATTTCTTAATTTTGGGGGGTATTTTATGAGTAATCACTAACAGACAGCATATTCTCAGCAAATAGATATTTTATTAACATACAACCAGTTGAGTTCTCAACATTCACAACATTTCACAAAAGCGGATCAAACAATAAAACGTGTCATTAAAAAAAAAATCCATGTTACTGGATACAGAAACAAGATATACTGTAAATATTTAGACAGCATTAACATGCTGTTGTAACCATGTAAAATAGTTTTATATTGTTTTATTCAAATTACTTGTTGGAGGTCTTTTAATTAAAAGTGTGATAGAGAGAAAAAAAAGTGCTATTTGATGTTGAAATTTAAGGCTACAACATCAAGAGTGATGAATATTTATAAAAGGGAGAGTTTCCACAGTCAGGCCTGGTTATTCACTTGATCACTGTCTTGATATGATCTGAAAGAATGAAAGAAAATATACATTGAACTATGGAGTGTGGATCGTGCAGCATGTATATAGTAAACTGGACAAAGGAATGCAGTGATTAAATTAAATGAGCGCCCCTTAGTGGCTGGCTGAAGTCCTGCCCCCTCCTTGTGAACGAGTGGGTCCACATATTCATTTTTGCAATAGTTTTAATAATAATTAGTAATCTGATGCTTAAAAAACACCATGACTGAGTGTGGGTTAGCTCAGACTCTCTGACTTATAAGTTTAATATAATGGCTTCACTTTTGGACAGTTTAAGACTATTGGATGATACAGACAAGTGCTAATAATGAATTAAAGAAGGCAAACAGTGCGGATCAAAAGGGTTTTCATGGTTAGAAACAAGACAACAACCAAAATCTACAGCAAAAGTCTGATTTTATTTCTAGTTTCTGATTTAATTCCAAGGTCTTGGTTACGAGTAAGTTTCTAAACTTAATGCAGACATGTTGAGATAATTCTACCACAATTATTACATCATAAGATTGATTTATCAAAACGGTACTTACTGTGCAATTTGGTCTACAGGTGTGAAAAGAAAACATTCAGGATTCAGACATTATTAACATTTTATGACTGATTTGGAAAACATCTTCAGACGAGTTACCTTGCAGCCAGTCGAGCCCCTCACGCAGACCCTCTCCTTTGATGGCATTGCTGGCACTGAAACAACATGTCCAGCAGTTAACAGTTAAGCCTTCTGTTGCACGTTTATTTTCTGATGACTTTTCTTGGTCTCTGGCTGCTTAAAGCCGTCTGACCCTTAATCCATCAGACTTCCACCTGTCTAATGAGTAAACAAAGAGGAAAACACATGTATGGAAAAGAGCCAGGCTTTGGAATAACTACATGTTGTTCCTCTCTGTAATGTTTAACCCGTCAGCCTTGGAGAAATCAGACAGACTGTGGAAGCAATCAGTGAGTAATCAAGCAGTAACTTAGGGAGCACAAACTGTAATAAACAGAATTTGTCTCAGGTTATCTGTTTGATCTATTTGTACTTCATTTAAAGGGATATTTCCCTCATTTTGAATGGCTTCTTCACTGTCCTCAGTTTTGAGAAATTTCTATTTTACAGCTCGTCTGCATTTTTAAATAGCTTCAGTTTTTTAAGTTATATAGCTGTTCATGTAAATGTTATTTTATAACCCCTAAAACTGTCAGACTTTTAAAATACATGGCTTTTACAGCACAAAATATTCAGGAATTCTTGAAACTTGCTAGACATGATCCCAGGAGGCCCCTGGATTGTTTCATTTGAACACTTCTGGTGCTACTTAACTCTGTAAATAACCATGCAGTGCAAAATTAATGTTGGTGTAAAGGGTTAATAAAAAGCATTTTGGAGATTTTGGAGTCTAGAGCCATTTTAACATGGTAGCAGTTCAAAATTCAGTTTCTCTCCTGTTACCTATGTTGAGACGCTTTATATGGGTGCAACCATGTGTGGTGGAAACATTACCAGATGTGCCAAGGTTTGTCTTTTATTTTCTCCAAACACAACATCTGGGAGACCTTGACAGAAGACAGTGCGTCCCGCAGGTCCATTTTGTTAGCAAAGAACAATATAGGTATCTTTTTGTTGCAGATATCTAGAAAGAAAGAGATATTCAATTTAATTCATTTTAATTCAGTTCATAACGCAAGTCATTTTATGGCACTTTGCATAAATATCAAGTCACTTTTTAAAAAAAAAACTATAGCAGCACAACTAACTGGTCCAAGCATGGAACCCTGAGGAACTCCATGACAGGAAGATTCGTTGTTTACATAATACAATAGGGATCTATCAGTAAGACAAAAACTTTAACAAATTAAATTTTGTATGTATTGAAATAAAAAAAGCAGATTTGTGGTTTGCTTTACCTTCGTGGTTGAGAAATGTGTCAAGCTCCTCTTTAGCAACAACCATTCTCAGTTTGTCACTGCTGTCGATGACAAATATAATAGCATGACTCTCCCTGCAAAATGCATGAAAAAATGAAATGATTATCAAAGTCTTAAACTATAACAGGTACACTAAATTTGTTTGCATAACCTACTTGTAATAAAGCTCCCACAGACTTCTGTATCTGCTCTGACCAGACATATCAAAGACTGTGAATGACAGGCTGTATGCAGAGACAAAAGGAAAAACAGGAGATTAACATCATTAACTTATTTTGAATTTGACATTCAATGTATTTTTTTCATTCTACCTTGAATTCTTGAACTTTTCTATATTGAAGCCAATCGTTGGGACTATTTCTTGTGCTTGTGTCTGGATGTGCCATCGCACACAAACACAAAAACAGACAAGTAACAGTAAAAGTATGTCAACAAGGAAAACGATGAAAGGAGAGAACAATAAGGGATTTACCTGTCTAACATGTTTCCACTCTTCTGACAGTGGACCTAAATGATTTGGATGCTGAAAGTAAATGATTGCAGTCAAACAGAGACGTTTCCAAGCCCATTTACAGACGTGTGCTGAAAAAATTCCTATTAATGGCATTAGCATTATTTAACAGCTATGTGATTTTGTTTTCACCATTCAACAGGACTGCAGACACAAAGACTGGTAACAATTAATCCTTAAACATTTAGTTATTAAAGCTTGAGTTTGTGAACTCACATTAGGAGGCTTGAGCTGGTTGATGATGGTAGTTTTACCGCTGTTGTCCAGACCCAAACATAAAATGCTGACTTCTTTCTTCCTCAGGCCGAGCCAGCCTGACAGTTTATCCAGGAGGCCCATTTCTGTTTCAGTTTGAACAAATTACCCCATAGATGGTCTTATTTCTGATAACCCAAAATGACACATTTACAGATTCTCATGAAAGCAAACAGTAATGATAACATATAGGCATGAAAAACGCTTTGCAGTACATGCTGTGAATAGATGAGATGCTGCTTGGCCATCCCAGCTTGGGACAGGTAATCCTATTAGGGCGAATTAAGTCCAGCAAAGCACTCCGTGACCTGCTCATACGGAGATTCCCAGGCCCCCCATTCTGATGCATTTGATTTATTACACTCCAACACTCAGGAGGGCTCCTCGGTTTGGACCTCTTGAAGGAACACAACACTTAACAGCAGCAGCTTACCTTTCACAACTTCTGCAGGGGCTTATCTTTCACCTCCTCAGGAGCCACTGAGAGTCTGTTCAGCTTTACAATCTGCTTTGAGTCATATATTTAAAAATACATATACATCTTGTGTAACAGGGTTGGAGACATCCCCAAACGCTCACTAGGATATCATTCACAAACATATGTGAGACAGAAAATGTAACATTATGCTAAAATTTTCTATCATCAAAAATATATTCCTTCTGGAAAGATTAAGTTGTCAGGAAATGCTAAACTATTTTAAATTAGTGTAAAAGACTGTAGAGCTTCAATGGATGGTGCAATCCAACAGTGCCATCTATTGGTTATATGTAGAATTTCATGAAATGTCATATTCAGTTTAAGGGCAATATTACTTCCATAAGGTTAAGAAAAACACTGGCTGAAAAAAAAAAACATTTTACAACTAGAAATATATAGTTTTTTCTCCTTTAGAATTGTTTGGTTCATTCCATCTTAAAAATGAAAACACAATTTGCACAAGAAGTCAACCACCAGAACTGTTCATCTTTATTTGCAAATGTCCGCTGTAACTGCCTCTTACAGTGTGCAAGATCTACAACATCTCTTTGGAAATCATAGAAAAATAAAATACAAGAATTATAGGTATACTTGTACTTTGTACAAAAGAACGTTCTAACATTGCTCAGCAGTAGAACATGCTAAACAAACAGCATCTGATCATCTCAGGAATCTATAGACGGGTGGTAACTGTAAGGATGTGTGTGCAAATCTTTCTGTATTCGTACGTGCACTTTCCCTGCACCTGCAGCCCTGGATGCTTGACTGTGCTGTGACCGGAAGGCACAGATCTCTACGTCTGGTTGGTATTAATCAGTGACTTATAAAAACCACAGGTGCTTGCAGGTGGGTACTCTCATACGATTCAAACAAATGGCTAGGTCCTGTGACTGCACTGAAACTTATGAACTACCATAACGTGTTTTTGTCTTGCATGGCTAACAGACTGTAAGGCATTCAGTGTGTGTTAATCTGTGTGTTTGTGTTTCTCTTTCTGATGAACCACAACATGAAGATGAATTCTGACGCGAATGTTTATGTTGGGTTCCCTCTTTTACTTCCCGACCAGACAAAACAACTTAACCCCGTCTGTTGCCTCCAGTTCTACTAACAAGTTCTAGATCTCAATGGCAAACATCATGACATCATAACTGCAGATCAGAACAGTACCGGTGTCAGATTATGATCATCTCCACTGGTTTTCCAATGTTGCATCAACCTTCACAACGTTTTCACACACTGATATCAAATCTCATGTCAAACAATTGTCTATATTTCAAAGGTCTGTCTTTGTATTTGTGTGTATGTGTGTCCAGGCGTAAAGACATGATGTGACAGGAAGAACAATTTAAGTCCTTGTCAAGTCTCCAATTAATATAAAACATCTATTTATAATTAAAATCTGTGAACATTCAATATATTAAGACAGTGGAGACTGTGTTTTTTTTCTTCAGGCAATGTTTAACATTCACAATAAAAAAATAAATTAAAATACATGAAAAAAAAAAGATCAAACTGATCACACAGCTGTGTAGATCGTCTGCTAAATCTATCAGACTTGTGATTTGTTTCCCAAAGCAACAAATGAAGTTTTGAAAGCTGAGCATCTGGCAATAAGAACAGATGGATGTTTTCCGTTTTACAATTCTCCATCTCTCTCTGAGATACTGAGGTGACTGCATAATACTGTATTGCTGATTTTGATAAAGACTTTAAGTAAATGAAATATTTAAATAAACTCCAGGTTTACTAGGGCTTTCACAAACAGGACTTCACATATATTTATATTAGGTTATATTAATTAATAATAATCATCTATACACTTTTAAACATTCAATACAGCTTCTTAAATTACGTCTTATTTCTTTCTTCAAGTATTAGAGTACCAGATTCTCTGGAGAGCAGTTAATAATAACTAAAGCAATCCAAATAAACTCTTAGAATAAGTGATCAAACTCTTAACTGAAAAATACTGAGAATATTTTTCTTTTCAAAGGACAAAACATACAGGTTGCACACCCGATAGCAGCTACATGAGCATTAAAAAAAAAAAAAAAAAAACGAAAAAAAGTCCAAAGATTCAGTAGATTACACTTGCAAATCTACATTTTCTAAATACTGTTGCTCCACACACAAAGTACCTCTGTTGCAACAAGGCATTACATTCCCCTAAGTGAGGGCTTGGACCAGTCTGTAGAGTCTATCAGTAGTCTGGTAGAACCAGTCATATGGTGTGAGGGGTGTTCTGTAGAAAAGAGTCTCAAGGGAAGAATGGGAGACCAGGAAGAATTCTGCCATAGACATTTGTCCAGTGACCTCCTGCATGAGGGCTTAAGACTCAGGCACAGGCTGTAGACTCTCCTCAAATGGGTTAGACTTCAGTTCCTCCTGCTTCATCTACCTGTTCATCCCAGGCTGTATTAGAGGGTGTCCTCATACATGGAAACCCTTCTCCTGTTCGTGCAGAAGCTGGAACTGAAGGGTCTGTATGCTGCTGATGATCCGCCTCTGGTGGCCTATCAACTCCACGCCAATACGCCTCACATCTCTAGGCCGAGAGGGGAAACACAAAGGACACAAAACTATTCAACTATAGGTTAACTCCCACAATTTAGCATTTACATAGACCAAACAGAGTCCAGGTACCCTTTCATGCCAGTCTCTACAGTCAAGTGTTTATTTAGTTTGATGTCATTAAGTAATGATTACAATAAACAGCTTGACTCACTCAATACCCATCCTCGCCACAGAGTCCAGTGTGTTGAAACCTGCTGCCATGAAATTGCTCTTGTACTGACTCATTTTGATGGAATCCAGCCAGTCGCCAACAGAGATGAACATCGGGTAGTCCATCTCCTCCCCCGGGGATTCTGGAAGACTAATTGAAGAAAAAGGAGAGATTAGTTTGTGTCAGATCACGACTAAAAGTCTGAAGCATCTGCAAACTTGAAAATAACTGCAAAACACATATTGCATGTTTTTGTTATCCAGTAAATAAAGATTCAGCTCTCAGGTTGAAAGTTATACTTTTAAAGCACTTTTCCTACAGCCCCATCTGGGTTTTTAATCTTTTAACAGACACTCTTCAGTGTACTGTACCTCTGGAGGTCTTCTACCAGAGGCAGCAGGCTGCTTGGGTTACGAATTAGCTTATCCAAGAAGGTGACAATATCTGTGAATTTCGGTCGATGATTCCTCTCCTTTTGCCAGCAGTGCAGCATCAGTTGGTGCAGAGCCACGGGGCAGCCCATTGGTGCAGGCAGCCGATAACCCTCCTCAATGGACAGAATCACCTAGAGAAATAAATGGGTGTGATGAAGGATATTAATGTGAGAAGGAGGAAGATGTGTAAAAATCATTATGTTTGGTTTACAGGTTAGAGACCTGTCAAAGATAGATTTTCAACTGACTTCTGTTTTGTCATCTTGTGTTCTGCAGCAACACCTGAACAGGTTATTTAGCTTGTTATGTAATAGACTATGTATCTTTAAGAGAATTTTTAAAAACAGAACTGATAACATGAAAATCAAGACAATCAAAAAGGTAAAACATAAATAATAATGATTTTCATGAAGCAACAGTTTTTTGGGGGTCAGTGTTGTGTTTAAATTAATGTTTTAACTCTTTCATGTGTATCGATCACTGCAGTGGACAGCTGCTTTAAAATTTTGTGGTATACAGTGGGGCAAAGAAGTATTTAGTCAGCCACCAATTGTGTACGTTCTCCCACTTAAAAAGATCAGAGAGGCCTGTAATTTTCATCATAGGTATACCTCAACTATGAGAGACAAAATGAGGAAAAAAAATCCAGAAAATCACATTGTCTGATTTTTAAAGAATTTATTTGCAAATTATGGTGGAAAATAAGTATTTGGTCACCAACAAACAAGTAAGATTTCTGGCTTTCACAGACCTGTAACTTCTTTAAGAGGCTCCTCGGTCCTCCACTCGTTACCTGTATTAATGGCACCTTTGTGAACTCGTTATCAGTATAAAAGACACCTGTCCACAACCTCAAACAGTCACGCTCCAAACTCCACTATGGCCAAGACCAAAGAGCTGTCAAAGGACACCAGAAACAAAATTGTAGACCTTCACCAGGCTGGGAAGACTGAATCTGCAATAGGTAAGCAGCTTGGTGTGAAGAAATCAACTGTGGGAGCAATTATTAGAAAATGGAAGACATACAAGACCACTGATAATCTCCCTCGATCTGGGGCTCCACGCAAGATCTCACCCCGTGGGGTCAAAATGATCACAAGAACGGTGAGCAAAAATCCCAGAACCACACGGAGGGACCTAGTGAATGACCTGCAGAGAGCTGGGACCAAAGTAACAAAGGCTACCATCAGTAACACACTACGCCGCCAGGGACTCAAATCCTGCAGTGCCAGACGTGTCCCCCTGCTGAAGCCAGGACACGTCCAGGCCCGTCTGCGGTTTGCTAGAGAGCATTTGGATGATCCAGAAGAGGATTGGGAGAACATCATATGGTCAGATGAAACCAAAATAGAACTTTTTGGTAGAAACTCAACTTGTCGTGTTTGGAGGGGAAAGAATGCTGAGTTGGATCCAAAGAACACCATACCTACTGTAAAGCATGGGGGTGGAAACATCATGCTTTGGGGCTGTTTTTCTGCAAGGGGACCAGGACGACTGATCCGTGTAAAGGAAAGAATGAATGGGGCCATGTATCGTAAGATTTTGAGTGAAAACCTCCTTCCATCAGCAAGGGCATTGAAAATGAGACGTGGCTGGGTCTTTCAGCATGACAATGATCCCAAACACACCGCCCGGGCAACGAAGGAGTGGCTTCGTAAGAAGCATTTCAAGGTCCTGGAGTGGCCTAGCCAGTCTCCAGATCTCAACCCCATAGAAAATCTCTGGAGGGAGTTGAAAGTCCGTGTTGCCCAGCGTCAGCCCCAAAACATCACTGCTCTAGAGGAGATCTGCATGGAGGAATGGGCCAAAATACCAGCAACAGTGTGTGAAAACCTTGTGAAGACTTACTGAAAACGTTTGACCTCTGTCATTGCCAACAAAGGCTATATAACAAAGTATTGAGATTAACTTTTGTTATTGACCAAATACTTATTTTCCACCATAATTTGCAAATAAATTCTTTAAAAATCAGACAATGTGATTTTCTGGATTTTTTTTCCTCATTTTGTCTCTCATAGTTGAGGTATACCTATGATGAAAATTACAGGCCTCTCTGATCTTTTTAAGTGGGAGAACGTACACAATTGGTGGCTGACTAAATACTTCTTTGCCCCACTGTATACCACAAAATTTTAAAGCAGCTGTCCACTGCAGTGATCGATACACATGAAAGAGTTAAAACATTAATTTAAACACAACACTGACCCCCAAAAAACTGTTGCTTCATGAAAATCATTATTATTTATGTTTTACCTTTTTGATTGTCTTGATTTTCATGTTATCAGTTCTGTTTTTAAAAATTCTCTTAAAGATACATAGTCTATTACATAACAAGCTAAATAACCTGTTCAGGTGTTGCTGCAGAACACAAGATGACAAAACAGAAGTCAGTTGAAAATCTATCTTTGACAGGTCTCTAACCTGTAAACCAAACATAATGATTTTTACACATCTTCCTCCTTCTCACATTAATATCCTTCATCACACCCATTTATTTCTCTAGGTGATTCTGTCCATTGAGGAGGGTTATCGGCTGCCTGCACCAATGGGCTGCCCCGTGGCTCTGCACCAACTGATGCTGCACTG
>SSNP01000002.1:5788562-5994716 GCA_006937955.1 Pachypanchax playfairii | reverse complement strand
CAGTGCAGCATCAGTTGGTGCAGAGCCACGGGGCAGCCCATTGGTGCAGGCAGCCGATAACCCTCCTCAATGGACAGAATCACCTAGAGAAATAAATGGGTGTGATGAAGGATATTAATGTGAGAAGGAGGAAGATGTGTAAAAATCATTATGTTTGGTTTACAGGTTAGAGACCTGTCAAAGATAGATTTTCAACTGACTTCTGTTTTGTCATCTTGTGTTCTGCAGCAACACCTGAACAGGTTATTTAGCTTGTTATGTAATAGACTATGTATCTTTAAGAGAATTTTTAAAAACAGAACTGATAACATGAAAATCAAGACAATCAAAAAGGTAAAACATAAATAATAATGATTTTCATGAAGCAACAGTTTTTTGGGGGTCAGTGTTGTGTTTAAATTAATGTTTTAACTCTTTCATGTTTATCAATCACTGCAGTGGACAGCTGCTTTAAAATTTTGTGGTATATGTGATTAATTTGCACATAAGCCACTATATTGGACTGTAGTGTCACTCCACTGACTCTCACCCAGTCTTATTACATGTGTCTGTCAAAGACATGTTTCATAGTCAGAATGCATGCTGTTCACCTGAGTGGACATATAAACATTTCTGAGTAGTAAAAAAGAATGATGCACAAAGTTCAAAATTAAGATTTTATGTACTATATGTACTATTATATATCAAAGGATAATAGTTAACTTGGAAGCTGTTCTCTAAACTGAAATAAGATTCACTCATAGCTAATTTATAATAGTTTGACAACTATTAACCCAAACTGGTTCCCTTTTTTAAAAATTTTCCTCCTCCTTCCCACGCTGCAGTTAACCACCTTTGTTCACTTTTAAGCATAAATGATTCTGAGAAAAAAAACCCATGCAATGATCAAATATTTGAAGAAGAGGGTCATTTAGAATAAGTAATGATAAGGTGATTTATAGTGTCTAATTAAGAGCTAATATGCTGCCATTATGCAAATTAAAAAGCTACTAGAAAGCACTTGGAGAGCGCAGACCTCCGTCAAGCAGCTCATAATCCCAATAGTGTGATCTCGACATGATAAAGTATCATTCAATAAAATATCCTGGATCCAGATAGCGATCCATAGCGGTCCATATGCATTTGAAACATTTCAGCCATATCCAATCATAACATTTTGAGTTATTTAAGTAAAAAGCAGACAAGCAAACCAACTTAAATAAGATTATTATTAGCTGCCACATTGTGATGTTGGTTCTTCTTTTATTATTGTGTTTAAACTGCACAAATAATCAGTTTCCTTAAGTGCATGCTACTGTAGTGTAAGTAGATTTTATTATGCCAGCCGATGGTGAGCTTTGACCTCTGTGTAACATCTCTCAGTGAAGTATCTGTATGTATCTCTGTGTGTGGAAGAGGCTGACCAGGATGAGATGAGCGTGATGCTGTTTTGTGGGTTGGCTGGCCTTTTTCCTTGGAAAGCACTTCTAAGCAATTCCCAAACATCTTAAATCCTTCCCATACCCTGCGACCTTAGTGAATGTGTGTGAGAAAAGATGTCTATGAGTCTGTGTGTACAGGGTTGAAGGGATTACTGCGGAGCTTTCACACTCACCGGAGAGAGGGATGGATCTGCTTCCACAGTGGTCCCTCCAATCCCTGACCACAGCCCAGGGATCAGCAGGTCGCTCAGCCAAGCTGATCCTCAGCTTTAAACTCCTCTTTGACTGGACTGTCAGAAGTCTTCTGAATCCCTGACCTCTGCTGCACCTCCATTTTCTCTTACTCATCTTTTCTCATTCTTCGGGTAGTGTTTCTTTTATTGGCCTACTTCCTCATAGTTGTGTGTTTTTGATGTGGCAACAACTTTCACTGATTTAATGGCCATCAAAGTTTTTGTTTGAGCATCCTTCTCACTGGGCACATTTTGTATGTGTATAAAGTTCTACACAATAAATTTGGTATCACTGTAATTATATTTTAATCATTGTATATCAAACAGCACATACCGAAACACTTCCTGTTCAGTTCCTTACTACAGGAAGTTAGACTAGAAGCAGTTCTTATATTGACCTTACTGAAATCCCCCATTAAACAACCATGTAGATAATTAGTGTAAAGTGGCTTATTAGGTTTAAAACTGGTGTTTAAAAGTAACTATAAAGGAAATACATGCAGATTTTTACTTTTTTCTAACTTTAAAAAGCATCTTTATGTGGATGACACACTCACATCCTGATTGGACATCTCCCAGTAAGGCCGTTCTCCATAAGACATGACCTCCCACATGACTATGCCGTAGCTCCATGCGTCACTCGCTGAGGAAAACTTTCTGTACGCGATGGCCTCAGGAGCTGTCCATCGGATTGGGATCTTACCACCCTTGGAAACAAAAACATTTTATAAAAGACATAGACAAGTTATTAAGTCACTCATTGACAGACTCAGTTTTATTACAGCCCAGACTCTAAAAACTGGACATTAAAATATGTTTCGTCCCTTTCAACCCTGCTTAAGTACGTCAAATCTGCCACACAGATATTTATTTAGCACATCTCTGATAATTGCTGTTCAGAATAAATGGGTTCATTTTCCTTGATGTTCAAAGGGTCGTATCTCTTGTTTCTGCGTTAATGTGTTGACCTGATGGCAACATTTTTATTATTGTAAACTGTGAATACCTGTGGAATAAACCACATCCAGGCCATTTAAAAATGCTAAGCTAAAATCTATCAAAACAGCTGTCCAAAAATATTCTATTTCTAAATTATCTGTTTTTTGTCTCTCTTTTATACAACACCTTTCATCTCCCCTCTCTGGGGTTCAACCATTGCCCTTTCGTGCAGACTGAGCCTGAAACACACTATTTCCACAAAAACCTCCTCACTAGTCAGTGAATGAATGTTACTGTCAGTTCAAGCAGCTAGAAGGAAAACTTTCCTTTCAGTAGCAGATCTGTGGAGATTTAGTTTTGCTGTTCACATATGGGGAAACATCAACTTTTACTGGCCTTCAAAGAAAAGCCTTCAAAAGAAGAACAGGGTGTTGCAATAGTTTGCTAATGTCTCAAGAGCACAATGTAAAGTGTGTGCCCTTCAGGAAAAAATAACTTTCTGAGAACACCCTGTTTTTTAAGCAGCGATCAATCGTTTAAAAAATCTGGCAGTGGTTACAATTTAAATTCATGATATACATTTATATACTGCTCAGTCAATAGGTGCAAGGACAACACAGCAAGTACAGCTTGCATGCAAACAACTTGTTTAATGCTGAGTGTTGCAGTTTAATTGTGGCGCTAAAACAGCAAAAAAACTTATTTTTCAGTTTTCAGCCTGTTGTAGATAAAGTTTTTTCAATCTTCTGGGTTTAGACTTGTTTTTTTAATCTTAATTAAATTCAATTATGATCGTTGTTTAAAAGGTAATCATGGTGTTATAAGACATATCCTGAGGAGAGACATTAAAAATTGAATATTTAAGTTATTGTAAATATATGAATTTGGTTTGACATATTTTCATTAAAATTATTTATCTATAAAAATAAAGTTTTCCCAGACTAATGAATCTCTACTTTGTTATAAATTAAAAATGAATTGGTAACAGCTGCTTTATTTTGCGCTTGAGAGTGTCAGGTGTACCGTTGTGGTATAAGCAGCCTCCGGGTCGTCCTCCAGCACTCGAGACAAGCCAAAGTCAGACACTTTACACACCAGATTGCTGTTGACCAGGATGTTTCGAGCTGCCAGGTCTCGGTGAACGTAACCCATGTCTGACAGATACTTCATGCCCGAGGCGATGCCACGAAGCATGCCAACCAGCTGGATGACTGTGAAGTGACCATCATGTTGCTGTGACAGACAACAGGATACAGAAGGAAGAAAAAACAACTTAAAAATCAGAAGATGTGCGAGAAGTACAATGAAAATTAATAGTAAGGCAAATAAAACTTGTTGACAGAGAAGTAGTATTAGTATCAGGCTACTGTTTCATTTTAAACACTCACTCTGAGAAACAAGTCCAGCGATCCGTTTTCCATGTACTCCACAACGATCATCACAGGCCTGCCTGCAAACACACAAGAGGCAATGCACATGCATGCACACACACACACACACACAAATGCACACACTTTATTCTTTCAAGATCATTTTCTTGGGATTATACATTTCCTTTAATAAACATCATGGTTGCTCCAGAGCAAAAGGTGAAAGAATGCCAAATATTTGGTTCAGACAATCTGAAATAAAGGAGGTAATAAGATTTTTGGGCACAGTGGCCAACTGAGAGAAAAAGAAAAACATCAGCAGCAGAGACAAGGTCAAGAACTTGCTAGGCACATACAACGCTTGCATTGTATATTCAGCTTGCCACATGAAAATCGATCAGTATTCAGTCCTTATATGCCCAAAATTCCCACCAATATTAGTTAAAAACAAGAGCAAACAGTTTTTCCTCCTGAATGTTTTTGCTTTTGCATAGAGGATCCCTGCAGTGCTGCTGATTGACTGCTTTACTGCTAGAAGGCAACTGTCCAGGCCTGTTTGCTTATGAGCTGCAAATCCAACTGCAGGAAAAAAGAAATAAATTGTTTCCCTAATGGGGTGAGTCCATATTATTACATTTCCAAATCAGGTTGAAATTATTTATACTTTTACCAAACCTGCACAGGATTAAATGTAAATAAAGACCAGATAGAGCTGTACTTAACTCAAACCAGTAACATAGGGTGCACTGATAGTACTAAGCTTATATTATTCTCAAAGAAATGCAGTCAGTAAAAAATGTTTCATTATCTGGACATAATAAGTAAACTGGTCCTCATTTCTTCCTAGACTTTGATTAGATACCTGAAAGATTACATCATGAGATTATCTATGTGCACCAAGAAAGAATTTAGATCTGACAATCTAAAGAAACCGCCAGACTTCTTAATATAAGAGATGTTTGTCATAGAAAAACCAACAGCATCAAATCAGACGCTTCCTGTCAGCTGTGTGGCACAATGCAGCAAGTCAAACGTGAGGCCTTCAGTTTAACAGCAATTGTTTGGCCCAAACTGGGTTTCAAAACAAAAGCTCATCTGCAACAAAATTGATAAAACATGGAGGATTTGAGGTTTTGTAATTTGAGGTGTTGTAACTTGTGCAAAGCTCAGATTAGACACATCGTACAGATGCATGAGGTCAAATAATCACAACTCTGCTACAGTTTGTGCTACGAGGACATTCAAATGGATTCAAAAGGAAGAGAAACGAGGCTTTCTGGAGATGTTTGGTGTATTATGGTATCACAAAGCATTCACAAGGTACCGCCGTCTGACTCCAGACAAAAAAAAATCTACTTTACTAAGATTTTACCCCGAGGACACAACAGACGTCCTCAAACATCTGGACAAGAGTGAAGATTCTAATTGTTCCTGAACGATGCGAAGAAGGACTTTACTGAGTTTTATGTTCATCTGTGTGCAATAATGTCAGTCAGACTTCACTTGGAACAGTGAAAGTAGGAATTTTAAGTAGGATTAAGTATGATTTTTAAAATGCATTATTAAGATTAAATATGTCAGGAAATGCGGCTTTCATGATACTTATGTTGTAAAAGTGTCAATTTGAATAAAAACTGTCATTTCAAGCTAAAATTTTTTAAAATCTGATTAAACTCAAGACTATTTTTTACACAATGCTGCATTTTGACTTGACTTTTTGTTAAATTAAGAAAATATTTAATGAAACAACATTTAATTTTATGTAATGTGGTTGTAGAACTTTATTTTCTTTTTTATTATTTTAAATAATACTTCCTTACCACTGCTTTTGCAAATCAAACTGAAATACGTTTTTATGGAATATTTTCACAGCATTTGTGACTAAAAAACACAACAGACTAGACTGGATTAAATTAGAATTATACAAGTTGAAGCTGTCTGCAGGATCATTCTGCTTGTGTTTATTTGGCTTTTTGGGAATATTTGTCTAGTTCAGACAGCGATATTCAGGGTTAAAAGTCTTTTCTCTGTGTTTTTCAAGAGGTTAGAAGCTGAAAAGTTTGTGAACCTCTGATGTTTGTGCAGATTTATTGTTATTTATTTAATTAAAAGTAGAAACTCAAACTGAAAATCTAAACATGGAAATGACTTGATCTGAAATTTACCTCAGAAGTGATTGATTTAGGCTTTAGGATGTGAATTGATAAACAAGTGCTAGGTTAATTTAGCCTTAGCATCTTTTCACACAACCCTTATGTTAAGCTTTTTTAAGCAGGAAACATGTGGTGCTGTCCAAAACACACCATAGTTATAAAAAGACAGATGGTGCAAACATGAGCTCTCGAAGAGCAACATTTCATTGTTTCAGCGGACTGGCAGCTGCTTCATCCGGCTCATGTTGGCTGCCAGTATTTTCACCGGAAACGACTAATTCAGTGCTGCATGTGTACATTTTATATGATGAGGTAATCCATTAAATTCTGAGCCTAAAAATTTATTTCTAGAATAAATGAAAGCTATAAAAAACATCCTGTCAGTATAGATTGATGAAAAAAAATCCAAGTTCAATGTTAAACTATAATGAAATGCAATGCTTTTTGGAGGGGTTGAGTTTGCAAAATCTTATCACCACATCCCAAAATTCCTTCATATTCTCCCCTGCACAAATCCAACCAGGACAGGAAGTAAATTATTCGATCAAGCTGAGCTAATTAGCAAGGTTTAGAAACATTATACAGTTATGCCGCGCGACGCCTGAACAAAAACAAACGCACCTGCTTACCAGGATCTAATGTGTCACCTGTTATTTCAGAGCAGGTATAGCAGTCAGTCACAGCACAATAGTCTCTATAATTAGTCTCTGAAGAACAACAACAGATGGAGGAAGTGATAGAGAATGAAGAAAAGACAAACTAGGCAGACGTGGAGAGTTTACTCAGAATAAATGCAGTGAGATGCCCCACTGCCAAACACAAAAGGCTTTTGATTGTGTGATTTGATTTGATGTGCACAGTGTATTGTGTGTGTGAGTGTGTGTGTGAGTGGGAATCAGTTTAATCTCCTTCCTTCCTTTGTTATACAGGCAGATGAACAGTATGAAACCAAAGTATTAAAATAGAACTCCTTGTTAAAGCCAGTATAGTTGGTTTAAGCTCTTTTAGCTTCAAATGTTACTTCGAATACAGATTTGTATTATTTAAATAAATTGATATCAATAAAATCAACTAAAATTTTATCTGTTTGGAATCTCTCAGTAAAGACTTTATCAAATAGGTTTTATTGGTGCATATAAGAATTTCTTTTTAACTTAAAAGCTAAAACTAAAAAGCTACAAATAAATGTACTGGTGGATAATATCAGTAATTAGAAGCGTTGATTTAATAATGCCAGCATCGGCCTTTTAAAGCTCTTATCAGCTGAGTCTTTATCAGGAGGGTCAGAACTGGAGATCTATTTGCATTCAAGAAAGGCTTGGAAGTCTTCAGGGGATGCATTTATATTCACAATGATGTCTCAGTTTATATACCCCCTGTAAATACAACCATATGTTGCGCTTGGTACGCCCCGTAAAACACAGCTCATTAACAAGTCCGCACCGCTCCTTTCACTTATTCTTTCTCTCACACAAATACACTTTTTTAATAATAAAATAAATTCCTTCATGAAAATCAAGGAGTTCAAATTTACACAACCATACCTGATTCATTGTTTAAACAACAAAGGATGTACAGTAAATCCATTTTTCAGATTGTGATACACACTGATTGAGAAATAGGAACTTTACAGTGTTTATCGTGCTTTTAAGCCAAAATAGGATATGTGAGTGCAATTTTTTTTTAAATGTCAGCAGACAAAAGGGGTCAAGATAGTGACAGATTTCTCTTTTATTCCATTTGGAAAAACCAACATGCACTCGCTTTGCTTTTGTAAGCTAACTGCACAGTTAGTGGAGAGGAAATCGGAAAGTGTTGTACTTTCAGTCACTGAATTATTTATCACTGGATGTCATTATCTTATTTATTTAAATAATAACAGTCCTTTATGGATTAATCGTCCTGTATTAGGATTGCATTAGAGACATACAGTTTTATCAGTGGAATCAGTGCCATAAAAGCACTTAGTTGTTCTATAAATTACATCCACTCACAAATTACCAAAGACGCAACAGGAAATTAGCGAGAAGACGTATAGTGCATCTTGAGAAACACTGTAAAAAGGCTACATTTACCAAAAAGCTCCTTACTTTTTGTGACCACGCCCTCTAGCCTAATAATGTTGGGGTGGTCAAACTGGCCCATTATAGATGCCTCACGCAGGAAGTCCCACCGCTGGCGCTCTACGTATCCTCCTTTGAGAGTTTTGATTGCCACGGCAATCTCCTTCTTCCCTGGCGTTCTCAAGCGACCGCTGCACACCTCACCAAACTCACCTGACAAACAGATGCACACATGAAAAAAATAATAATAACAGACATGTTTTCAACATTTCACAAGACTCTGCTGAACTGAAGCAATTTCCAAGAGACTAATTATGACTAAAACATAGATAATTCCCTTTTTTTTATATTAGTACATTTAATACAAAACTAAATAGGTATTTAAACAAAAAATATATTATTTATGGTCATCCATTAAGGAAGCATGACCCTAAAACCCAAAACATAATGCTGAACAAAGTCAACTAACTTCATATTATCAGCAGTATCACATCTGGCCACACGGGGGCAGTGTTGCAATTCTCATTTTCACCATCATAACTTCTCTGATTAGTCAAACTTCATAACATTATTCTTACACCCTCTTTAAAAAAAAGCCTCGAATATGATCTAACACTTTCTTTTGTTCTCCAAATGTATTAAAGCTTTAATATTCCGACATTGCGTGGTGAGAAAACGAGTGTGAAACAGGCGTCCTCGGTCTTGTATACAGCGGAGCATCGGGGTTTCACTTTGAATAGAAGAGAGTGGATCATCTCATATGCACATTTAAAGCTGCTGTTATCACAGTAAATGTAAAACGGTCCTCTTCAACCTACATGAACGCTGTGATTCAGATCCACACACACACATACTGGATGAGTGTGTGTAGGCGTGTGCACGTACCGGCTCCAATCACCCTCTCGATGCGAATCCGGGCCGGGTCGATTTCTTTAGTGAATTCGTGGACGGCCTGTGTGGGATCTTCATACGTGTCAGGGTCCACGTACGTCTTTATTCCGGGGAAAGGGACTGTAGATAAAATAAAAAGTGTCAACGAGAGTTTTGCAATATCTTGTCTTCAACAACAACAATTTGGTGCCTCCTGAGAGAGACTGTTTTAGATACAGAAGGACATGTTTCCCCATTGCTATTGATCATGAGCTGGTGGGGGGATGGGGTGGGGGGGCAGCGAGTAACAGAATAATGTTCAATATCACCTCTCCTGCCGAGAACAGGTCTCTTGCTGAAAAACAACAGGGTGGCATCTGAGCGCTGAGCCAGTCCTTTAAACCTGGACAAGTTTTTACAACATTTAACCATCTATCCCGCTGAAGCGTCCTTGAGCAAGTCCGTGGATCTTCAATAGGATGCTGCTGTTTAGAGGTTGACCTCAACCTCTCAGGGGGGTAAATAAAAGTTGGTGTTCTGCTTTAGAAATCGATAGAGGATCACCAAACAAAGAACAATCACCTGCTCCCAGTGAATGAAGTAACACCAGTGAACCCCCATGAGGACCCATTTTGCCTCTCTGAGCTTCGGCTCAGTTACACTCAGTGCCGAGATGCTCGCATGTGATCATGTAGAACGTTTTAAAGATAAAAACAGGGAAAATACACTTGCTTTTAAGATACACTTCAATTTTAAATGTCTGAAACTTGGGAGGCACCTTAATAAATAACTTTTTTATCTTTCTCTATCTGATCTCTGGCCTCAGATTCGACCGTCCTTTTAAAGTATTCCACATTCGTCTCTGTTCTTTATATTGACTTTCAACCTGGTTGGCCTCATTCTCGTTTCTTTCACCTGACCTCATATTTTTATTTTATTTTTCCACTCGGTTCAGAACAGATTCCTTTTTGTTACAGTGCTTGTTTATTCAAGTTTACATTTTGTATGTCTGGAATAAAAAAAGTTGGATATTTAAGTATTTAAAAAAGACAGTATAAACAAGCCAAGATGGCAGATAGCTCAGGGATGCAGCTTTGCATTAATCATAAATATATATAAGAAAAAAACAAGAACTTCTGAGTTACCAAATTAAAACAGAATAAAAAGAGGAGGCTGAAAGACAATTTAGGATTTCAAGAGTTTTTTCCCTTTAATAGCTTAATTAAAAAAAAAAAAATTCTAGAATTTCTCAGGATCACATCTTTACAAAAATAGAAAAATAAATAAATAAATACATGTTTCTTCTTTGCATGTATTTACCAGCCCTTGTGTTAAAGTTTGCATTAAGGTCTGTCATTCAGGTGCAGGAGAACAGGAACACATGGAAAACCGTGCCATACTTCATGCACACTGAATGCAAAGAAAGGAGCAGGTGGCTAACTGCTTGCTGTGATTTGCTTCCACTGAGCGAAGACGAATAAAAAAACCCCATAAACAACAAATTAGATGTAAATTCATTGATTTACCGTGTCCATTCTGATAATTTGTTCGTCTTTTGTCTTCTGAGGTAATCTTGCCCTTAAAGTACCACTGACACCTGGAAAACAGAATAAATCAATAACTTTTCAGAAGTGCAGGAAGACACTTGATTTGCGTTGTCAAAAATTGGGAAACAAAAGAACCGTTTACTGTGGACCAACATGGACATCAACGAATCCCTGAATTCAATTAAAGACCTTACAATCTTTAAAAAAAATGTAAAGCCTTTCTGATGGGAGTGACTGGCGGACTAAGGAGGCGTGGCATTCTGTGCTGTGACTGACATGTTACTCTGACTGACACACGCCAGATAGGGACAGTTGAAATGGAGGAATATTTGGATGAGACGAGCAGCTCTGATCCGTATCGTTTCGAGCCGATAGTTCGTCCTGCAGCGGATTGGCGGGATAGAATGAGGCTCTTCTCTACTGGTACACTGTTAGCCAACGCTATTAGCTCCAGTTATATTGTGTGACTCTGCAAACAGGTGCAGCTCCGCACGTGCGACCATACTACCGTTTTAAGCCGATGGTTCGTACTGCAGGGGCTTCAGCATCTTAGAATGGGACCTATCCCTTCGTAGTATATTGTTGGTAATTAAAGCAAAAGCTAAATTTTGATTAGCTCGTGTAATATCTGTGAGGGTTAGGGTTAGCGACCAGTGCACATTATTGTCTGCACAAAAGCATGTTTCAGAGAGGTGTCCAAGATATAAATCAAAGTATCTCAGCATGAAGAGAAAACCATTCAGTAATGTGCTAAAAACATGTTTTCACACAATCACAAACACTAAAATGAACTCTGATAACGGCCGTAAACACTTCCTGTTCGAACTCACTCACTACTGAGCGGAGGTGTGGCCGAGACGCTGCGACTTTTATATTCAGCAGTGGCAGAATCATGACGTCGCGATTAAAGAAAATAAGATCTCAGCCAATAGCAATGCCTGATTCCAATTCAAGTGCAGTGTCACGTTTTAAACCTGAAGAGGGCGCTCCACTAACAGTTTTTGGTATAAAATGAAACGCTTTATAAAAAAGTGCAAAAATACTAAAAGCAAGACCCAGAAATGTAGGCAGGACTATTAAACACTCATTTATAGAGTTTATCAGCAAAAAAAAAGTTGATTTGGGGGTAAGTTGCACTTTAAGATATGCAGAAATCACTGTGTCCACAAGTTAGAAAATAGTGTATCGTTTTAGAGACATTTTTAATTAGTAGGAAACCCCAACAAATGCACTTCTTGTTTTATTTTTTTAGACTATACCATTACAATGTCCCCGTGAGAAGTTATAGTATAGAATAAATGTATTTTGAGATGCACATTTTCTTTAGTTTTTGCTGTTTAAAATAATCTTGAGCCTCATTTCAGCCATAGAACTTTATATTTAGGTGTATCATATTTAAATGAACATCAGGTTATGTGATGAATTAATGAGACTAGAATAAAAAACATGTGTGAACTCAAAAGCTGTAAAAACACAGCATAAGTGCATATTTTTCTTACTCTGTGTAACAGCTGTATTTTATAAGAGGCAAAATATAATAAAAATGTGTGAGAACAACTTTCAGAGATTTTTCCAAATGATTTTTGCAAGCAGATAAACACCTATACTCTAACCCACAGGTAACGCTTTAACAAGCTCACGCTAAAAACATGTTAGTTTAACAGAAACGTTGAAAAGGGAAAGTCACAGAAAGGTGAGTGAACCAGAGTTAAATCTACATCTAAATCAGGCAGAAAATGAAAACAGGAGGAAGAGAATAATTAATTAGAATAATTTAATAGCATAGGGACTTTGTTTCCAACCAATTTCATGTCACAACGTCTGATAAAAGCACTAAAAACAATCTAACATCTAAAAAAAGCTGAGATCAATAACAGCTGACCAAGAATTAAATACTGATTTAAACAATTAATCTCTCCAACGTTCCTAAACAAAACGTTCACATCACATTAGAACATAGCACAAAGACCGGGTTGCAGCTAGACACAATAAACAGATTCAAACAGCTTTAAACTTCTCAAAAAAATACAACCGAGCAACAGCTGGATGTTGAAAAACCCAAGAATTTACACCTCAGAGAAGCAAAAACAGACATAGACCTATTTTCTGAAACAAACAAAAAAGATACATTAAACAAACATACTGTAATACCAAATAAATGTATTATTATACCGAATAAAGTACAAATATAGTTAGTTTTCTTAAATAATCAGCACATTGGTTTAACTCTTGTTCTAAATCTTGAACAGCCATGTTCAAATGATTCTACCAATCTCACTTTCTGGAGTCTTTTTAAGTTTTTATAATCAACAAACAGTCATAAAAGCGAAATTCCAAAGCACTTCAATGGGTTTCATAGTGAAAAAAACGGTCATTTGGAAAAGTTTTGAGGATTTGTTTGTTTTGTAAAACCCTCAGTTCTACTGTATCGTATGTTAAAGAAGCTTTTTGTCATTCAGACTTGGTTCCCTGTTGTATAATGCCTTCATTTGAACACGGAGAGTCTAATGAAGTATCAGGATGAGTGAGAAGTAGAGGTGGCACTGCTGTAGAAAAGGCAGTGAGATGGAAAATAATAGTATAAAGACTGAAAGGTGCTTTGAGTTCTCTCAGAGAGGCTGTATCGCTGATGAATTTTAAAATGTATTTTGCAAGTTGAGGGCTTAATTAATGACCATGTGCAAGAGGGAAGCTCACTCCCACAAGTGGATCCCCTCATAAATGTTCTCATATTTCATGATTTACCTCTCCTGCTGGTTTCTTCCATCAGCATAGCAGCCAAGTGCAGTTAAACTTTGACTTTTAGCTGTTGGCTACCTTCAGAGATTGACCTGATTCTGTAAAAAGAGACCTAAAAATAATCTAAAGTGTAAATTTAGTGATTTCTCTTTACATTTTTGTATTAAGTAATTCGTGATTAGTGTGTTTTCAGTAGTCTTTAATACTTAGATTAAATCAGTGTTGATTTTATTTGTTACGCTGGATTTGTTGACATGGAGAACAACACAGCAAATCACCCTAGACATACTTAAAATGATAGGCAGCTGAGTAGAAGGGAAGAGCCCGGTGGGTCGACCCAAACGCCCAAGAGATACGAGGCAGAAACAGAAACAGACAGCTCCCACTGTGACACTGGCACTTCAGTGGACGGTCTTTCCTTCACTGTCACTGCTGCAGACAGCCCAGGTTGCTCCTCCTCCTCCTCCAGCCATGTGCCTTCACACCACTGGGACCCAGATGGAAAATCCAACCTCCCTTCTGGAGACTGGCTGGTGGAGCTTTGGAACGGAGGTCAGACGTGTCCAAAAGGACGAGATACATGGAAGATTTTTTTTTGCCCTCGTTTGGATTATGCTAGGCTTAAACATATACTATGTTTAATATTTCTTTAATCTTACAGCTTCATTTTCTTTTGCTAATTAATTACTGATAATATAAGATAGTTCTCATGATAGAAAGGTGTGTGTGAAATGTAAAGTTCTGGAGAATCCTGTATTAAAGCAACGGTTCCTACTGGTTTGTGATGTCGTCTTGTCCAGAATGGAGTACTGCAGTAACAGCAGGTGTGCTGCCTCCATCCCAGAGGAACCATATTTCTCATGGTTAATCTCTCTCCTATAGATGCCTGTACAGTCTAGAGTAGGATTTAAAAGTCTTCTTATGACTTATTAGCAGCTCTCAATAGCCTCCTATATCAAAGGTGCCAATAGTTTCCCTTCATAACACAAGAAATCTTCTCCATAAGAGTGGAAACCTATTTGTGGAATCCACGTTTATCAAGCTAAGATGCACTTCCCTGATCAATGCAGCCAAGCTAAAATCTGCTAAAGGTTGATTCACATCTGCGTGAAAACACAAATGAGGCCTTTTTTAAAAAAAAATTTCAAAACATAATATAAGAAAATACTACTGCCTTAGAAAGAATCAGTAAAAATTTCCCCCTGCTAATGTGAAAGTGAAAATGCAGCGCTAAACATCCTGTCTGACTGCAGGGAAATGCAGGTCCTGACTCTAGACTGTTAGAGATGAAAATGAACACAGTGTTCAAGAGGATAAAGTGTCTATTAACGCTAGCTCATATGATGGTGTGCGTGTTCATGTGATCACATGTGAACTGCCTTCTCTTTGAGGACTTAACATAATCCGGGTTGCCATATTAGAGCAGGTGTCAGAGGGGCATAGGGCGCAGGTTGCCAGATTGGATTTTGGCCAAGTGAAGTCTGTGGGATCCCGGACACTGATAGACAGATCTGATAACACGGTGGGTACCACTGGCAGAGACCAGAACAAGAAGGGGATTTGGAAAGCAACTGTTGACCTCTGCTGATGGGGTCAAGCTGTTCATTAAAGAATTGGTGGCATGTGCCTTTATCAGTCTTTTCCAGTCCTCTCCTCTGATCCCTTTTATCTGCCTCTCCCTCTGTCTCACTGGCTTTCATTCCGTAAAGAGACCACACACACAGACAGCTATCACACACAAAGACTTTGGCATCTCTCGCTGTGGAGCACAGTTCCAGTGCATATTCACAAGTTCTTTACAAACCCACACATTTCAGTGAAACAAACTGACTCAGAGGTCTAATCAAAGCCTCTCCTCTCCGGCCCTCACAGTGTTCACAGCCTCTGCAATAGATTCAAGAAGACACGAACAAAAGAAAAGGAAATACTGCAGAAACTGAGAGATAATTCAGATAAGTTCACTGAAAATGTTACATAATACTACTCCATCTGGCTTCATCTATTCAACCATGACACATTTGATCTTGTGGAAGTTCACGCTCTTTGAAATTTAACTAACTAGATGCAAACACAGCTGTACGTTTGTGAGGGTTTTTTTTTTTTAGAACTGCCGGGTGTTAAATACTTCTTATACAACATGTTCTCCTCCTGCTCCACTTGTGTTGACAAACCTCACATCTCTGAGAGCTACATAACTGAAAGCTCTCATCCATCTCCAGCAGCTCAACTATATTTGGGGTTTTTTTGAAACCGAAAAAAGCGTGAAAGTCCCTCCCACACGAGGGCAGAGGCATCGCCGACATGAGAGACTGTGTGAGAGTCAAATAACACTCCAACTACTGCTGCTGCTTTTAGATGAATTCAGGTAAAAGAGGTCCTTCTTGTGGTACAATGCAAAAAGCCTGAAGGGCTTGCTCTAACTTTTGCACCTGGGTGTGTGAGCTTTTACCAGAGTGCGAATAACACACCGAGAGCAAATCTAAGAAATTTATCATAAATCGTAGCTGTAAAACTGCAAAACTGTAAAATTCTTTGACATTTGAACAATAAAAGCTGTAATATGGCACATTGTCTGATAGAAAGAAATATAGTCATGACGTTCACAGCTCACTTGAGAGCAATCAACACATACTAGCACTGAAACATGTCTCAAGACTTTCACATAGTTAGACTTGTAGTTGATTGTAGCCAGGGGTCCAATTAATTCCTTAAAAAACTTTGCAGTTGCTTTTAAATGATCCAGTCTGCTTCCATTAAGCGAGATCACATACAAGAAACGGTGGTTTCTTTCTGTATGTTTTCTTGTTTTTGTTTGTTTTTCATGTTTTTTCTTAGTTTTGAGCTTAAAAGGTATGATATTTTTATAAAGTGTTATTAGAGGACACTTTGCTTTAAAGAGGCTGTTCCATTAAAAACGTTTTTTTTTAGGTTTCTGTTGAATATTTTAACTCCACAGGTGTTCCTACCTTCATACTGGGTGTGAAAACAGGTCAACAACTTCTCTTTCAGTTTTAATCTCACAAACTACGCAGGTGGCAATAAAACCAGAGTTCGAATGGCCTGTATCTGTTTCGTCACAACTCCTTTGTTCATTAGTATTCGGCAGCTCCCACAGTTGAAACCACACCTAGCATGCTGCTGGCTAAAAGCTGTAGCATAAGACGTGGCAAGCAGGAAGACACGACGTCTGATGTTGCCATGCGCAGCGGGGCAGGAAACAGTATACCTTGCTCTCATAGGCTAGTTTGTTAGCCAATCAGAGTCCAGCAAATTTGAATAATGAATATGAACGAGCTGCTGCCGAAGCAGCCTGACAGAAGGAGCAGGAACCACCCGAACTTTAACGCAGACAGATTGAAACGTCTGTTAATAAGTGTTTCCTGATGTTTTTTAGATATAAAATGTTTCATATTACTGGTTAATACTTAAGAAATAACCACAAAGTCCTGAAATGTGTATGAAATGGCCTCTTTAAAGTGTGTCAAAGGTTAAAAACTACACCTGAAAATGTCAAGTTCTTTGACCGAGAGTCTAAAGAGCATTTGTATAAAAATACAGAAGTATGTATAAGTATATCTAACACACATTCACTCACAGTCTTTAAATGTCAACAGAGGGCAGAAGCTAAAAACACTGATATTATGCAGCGACTTGTTGTTTTTTCACAAGGGTGATGTAAATAGAAATAAGCCCTTTGCAATCAATCAACAAATACTTACATATGGTCTGTAAATAAACGTGGCAGAATTTATTTTTCTTTCTTAAAAAAATGGGTCTGATTGTCTAATCGTCTCCATGTGCTGAGGAACCAGTTCATCCCACAGTGAGACGCGTTCTCATTGTTAGTCTTATTTTAACTAGTGTTAGTGTGAGCGAGTGGCAGTAACCCTGCAAGACACACATGAATCTATTAAGAGTAGCAAACATGTTTTATGATATAATTTAGAACCAACAAAGTGATTTTCAAACAACTGCTAATTAAAATGTAAAAACTCAAGAGTGATCAGCTAAATGATGATGAAACTTTCAGGTCTTGTGTCAGGTGAAACTGTTCCCCTTCACTGTTCTGTGTTTGGTTTTTTACAGCACAGCATGTTGTTATGGTCAGCAACAAGTTCTGGACATACACAGAGAGAAAAAAATAAAAATAATCGAAGTGCAAAAGAAAACTTTGAAGGACCTTCCAGAACTTTTTCACACTCTTGGCTTTTCTGTTCAGACTTTGAAGATTATGTTGCACCTTTCTGTGACTCATATTGATGTAATTAATTAGACGATCTTCCTTTAATTCAATCTAACTGAGGAGCGACTTTGACTAACAGATATTTTCAGTGTTGACTGTGTTGATGCAGTAACTTTGTGCAGAATGAGGTTTATTCAGACTTCCCCTCAAACCAAATGAACATATCCTACCTGGGTCATAACAAACCTGTCTTAGCTGCAACAAGGTAGAAAAAAGGAAATGCAAATAAAACCCAAACCATGTTGTTTTCCAAAGTAGGATGATATCTGTGAAGTTCTTTTTTCACTGAAGAAAAGATAGTAATTTGGTTTTCTAGAGACTGAGACTCTTTATGAAATACATCAAGTGTATTTAAAGCAGAAACACTTGAAACAGCTGTGTTGATGGTGAGATCGGCGTCTGTCTGAGTTTAGCTCAGCCAAGCTAACAACAATTCCACATTTTTTCTTTTGTGTTTTGATTAAAGTGGAACATTTTATTCATCTCGCTGCCCAATTTCCACCTATTGTTTGTCGTTCTCACAACAGATTTAAATTATTGCCTTGATGCACATGCATTTTTTTTTTGGATTTTCACTGCAGGGAAGATGATAATAAAAAACATGCAAGTTGTTTGTGATAATGAATCAGTCTGAGCTTCTGTCCCAATCATTTTTGTTCTAAATGCCCAGAGTAAAATGGCACATTGTTAATTAAACACTCTCTTCTTCTTACTTCTGAAACAAAGTGAGTGAAATTTTGAGGATTTCTTTTTGCAGAGTCGCACAGCATCACACATTTACACACACTAAACCATGTTTGTGCTTTCAGTTTGCGAGTGCACAGTTTTTCGTTAAGTCTTTAAGTATTTATGTACCTGCGTTTCTTTGTTTTGCCGTGCTTATGGTGCAACTTTCAAAAAATGTTTTATTCTAAGCCAGAAGTTAGGATCCTTCCAGCTACACTCAGATATATCTGTACATGTATTAGGACGGCAGCGACTCTGGAGGTAGAACCCACCATTCAGTCATCATAAGGTTGGTAGTTCAAACCTACAGTAGCTCTATCCTTGTCACTTTGCTTCTGTGGTGGTGGTCAGAGAGGCTGAAGGCAGCCTCCCCTCTGTCAGACTGCTCCAAGGCAGCTATAGCTATGATGTAGTTCACCACCATCAGAGTATGAGTGAGTGTGTGCCTTCAGAAATGCTATAAAAAACAAACTCATTATTATTATTACGTATAATAATAACAAAAAAAACAATAATAATAATAAAATAATACTCAATTATTATTGATAATAATAATACATTAATAATTCGTCTTACCTTCCAGTGATGAGGAGAAAGAGGGTGAGGATGACGAGGAGAGTGAAGCCACCAACCGCTGCTGTGACGATGACCAACACGTGGCCCTGATCAGCAGCGAAGTCTGAAGCTAAAGGTTTGGCAGAACAAATGATGGCGGGAAAGAAATTGAGACGACAAAGAAAGGATGTGGTGTTAGGTGGAAAAAAAATATGAGAAAAGACAGAACAGAAAGGGTGATGAAAACAAAGAAATAAAAGCATTACATCACATGGAATTATCCACAACATCGAGCAGAAACTAAGTTCTTCTGGTGGGCTGATATTATTGAGAGACATTTGATCAGCTCTTTGTAGTGCAAAACAAACAAAGATAAAAAAAAAAAACCCTGTCAGCTTTCGTGCTGGGATGATTCATATCCCTGCTGCTGTTTAATTAATTTTATTCATTCATGAAATTGTGATTTAGTCCATGATCATTTGGTGAAACTGGGCCCATTTGATATTCATGATTTTCTCTTCTCTGTGTCTTGTCACAAGGCTAACGAATCCCAGATAATTGAAAGATGATTGCTATTACTAAACTTATTTCTATAATATTTCATGCTTAATGAATATGAATTGGAGATCATGGTGCATGGTGGCGAGACCAGTGAATAAGGCCTGTGTGTGAGTGTAAGGAGCACATAAGAAAGGAGGACGTGAAGAACGTTTGTGTGCGTGTTTTGCTTAAGAGAAATAATTACACACTACTGGGGGGGGGGTGTTGGCTGAATGAAAGTGACGTTCAGATGACACATGGCAGTTTTCAGTTTAACACACTCTTCACATGCAAACAGATGTTTTAGATTGACACTGCAAAAATGAGGTCTGTGTGTGTGGGGGGGAAAGATGGGAGGCGGCAAATGAGGAAACAGATGACAAGCGAGAGACAAAAAGGAAAAAGACATGGAAAGAAGTGACAGATACACAGGCGGCTGGAATTAACAAGTGCAGCTGCGGTGACTGACGGTTGGACAGACAGATTGACAGAGACGGAGTGAGCAGCAGGAGTCAAATCTGGCTCCTCTTTCACATAAAAGTCCAGGCAGTACAAAGGCTTGGCCAAGCAGCCTCTGATCTGCAGATAAAGCCGAGGCTCTGCAGTTTTGGAAGGGAGAGGACCACTGTGAAGCCAAACCACCTCTCAATAATACCTGACCCAACATAAAAGGGCAGCTGGACCGTTGTTTTTTTATGAGTATGCAATAAAGCAACTGCAGATATAAAAAAAAAAAAAACCAACACAACACACACAGAAAGTACACACAGACCCAAAAATACACCAAACAGCAAAGGGCCATTATCAGATTTCCTCTGTGAGTACATTCAATTTTTCAGTTGTGGCTGTAACTGATGGGGGTAGGGGGGGGGGGAGGGGGGGGGTCAGATAAATCCCATTCAAAGTGCAGAGACTCCTAATATTCTGGCTGCACTTGGCAGGAGTTCTATCTGTGTATAATAATAACAATGACAACAGCAACGATAATAATAATAAACAACTTTTTAGTATCTTGTGAAACACCAAAATACGATCATCCACTGAAAGTCTCTTTATTGTCATAGTTACAATAAAGATGTCTAAATAAAAAACTTTGAATATCTTATTTTTAGCTGATAAAAGTCTGCAAATATCTTATTACTAAACATTTTGTTAATCATTTAAAATCTGCTTGTTACAGCCGGATTGGAGGATCTCAGCTCCCAGAAGGCGAGTGGCCCGTTCAGTTGCCAATCAACCCCGGGACGTCTTCCTCCTCCCTCGTCTTCTGATTGGGCCGCACCGCTCCTGCAGCGCCAATCACCGAAGAGGAGGCCCTATTTAACCTCCACACACCTGCTCAACAGGGTGGCTGTGGTTTACCGCAGTCCGCCTGGTAACTGTATGAGAGACTTTGTGGTCGATTCTAGGATTTGTGATTCAGATTAAAGACTGTGTACTCTGGTTAGAAAGCCTGTGTATGGTTTTATGGGTTTCTTTGTGTTTTGCTTATCTGTTTTGAGACCTTTAGTAAGTTAAACAGATCTTTTGGGTAATTCGTTCATGAAGTATTTAGTTTTAGAGCAATCTAAATTGTCTGTATTTGATTTTATAGAATTTTTGGGGACATGGCGTGTCCTTATTTCATGTTTTAACTCATCGTTTCATCTAATTGTCATTATTAAATTGTTGCCTTTTTAAGACTTTTACCATCTTAGTTTGACTTGATGAACCAGCTGTTCTTTGTGTGTGTGTAATGCATTGTGATTGCTTAATAATAGTTTATAATTGTTACCATGTTGATTGATAACTGGATTATTAATTACTGATAATTCACGGTGTGTGTGTGTGTCTGAGTCTGATTACGTTACCGTCTATATTTATTAAAAATACTCCTAAAATAAGAAACTGTCTAATGAACTGGTTGAATCAATGTTTAAAAGTTTCACTTTGCCATGACCCCATTATTACTTGTCTTAACTGCATATTTTTTCACTGATTTATTTATGTATTTTTTTAAAGTTGCTGCTGTCATGGAAGTTTGTGTTTGGTGGTTTCAGGTTTATTATGTGCTGAGGTGCCCTTGTAGCAAGCTGCCCTGGGTGCTCCTCCAGGCTACATGACCTTCATTTGGCCCTGAACTGCTGTTTGTAGCATACTTCTTATATCTCTAACTTACTTACTTGGTAAAAACCAAACCCTAATAAAATTCAAGAACAAAACAAAAGACAAAAAGTAAAACCAAGACAATAAGTGTGGATTTAAAATGAAATCTCTTAATTATTCTTTGTTCCAGCCAATCACTTACTGATGATTTGAAACTGGTGTTTGTCATAGAAATGAGATTTTACGACCCAAATAACCTGAATGTCACGCTAATCACTTTAAAAAATACAATTAAAATTTATTCCTAATTAACTAGATTCTTAAAAATTAATTTCATGCATAAAATATAATTAACCGTTACAATAACTCCCAATTAAAACATCTTTATATTAAAGCAACAAGTCATTACACTGCTGTAGAAGGTACTTACAGTCTCCTGTAGTTTGGTACTCAAATTTCATGGTGTAGGAGCTGTATCCACCTGCCGTGCGGGTGCGTATGCTGAACACGTACCAGGTTGCAGGTTTTAAACCAGAAACAATCACACTGGGGGCTTTGGTGCGCGTTGACGAGTAGCTCGTCTGTTCATGTTCCTGTGGCAAAAAGCGGAATCAGGATTAAAATATTTTTTACTGATTTATAATCAAATAAAAAAAAAAAAAAAACAGGTTATAAATGTATTTGCCCTCTTGTCTGGGATATTTTATCATGATGTGTTCTTAAACATCAAAGCTTTAGATTTACTTCCATCAAAGTCGCAGTAAACAATTAACTAAATTATTGTCACATTCACTTTAGCACTATGGCAGATGTTGACTGAACTGACGGTGACGAGGACTGCCTTCTAGCTACGTTCTACAGATCACTTTAGGAAACATCCCTGACAGGGAACAAATAATTTTATTACAAAGTTTTCTTGCAAACATGCTGCCAGATGTTCTGCAAATAATCTGTTGCTGTGAAAAACCAAGACATCAGGGTGTTAAAAAGACCAAAACTTGAAGACAACACATTTTATTAAAGGTTTGTGCAAGAATGTCTTTCCACATATTTCTTGGTTTTAGACAATAAGATAAATGGGTCTTTGGGAATTGTTTAGGCACCCCGTTGCCACATTTTTCACTTCTTCTGTTGAGGATTTTGATGAATTTGTATTCATTTTTGACAAATAATGATGAGATTGTGACATGTTTACTTTCACAATTTGCTGATATTTTGAAAATTTCCCTTCCAAATAAAATGTTCCAAATGCCTTTATTGCCAAATAAACTCAAAGGTCAGTCCAGCTGAATTCCTCACAGGTATTTCAGCAAACAAATGAACGTCTTTGAGACCAAAAATTTCAATTTTCTCTGCACCAGTTATTTAAAACTTTTTTCCAAAAGCCCTTTTCACTGATTGCCAGGGTTGAACCAGGGTTGGATATCAGCTGATTACTCTTTTGTCAGCTGGGTTTGTAAAGGCAGAGCTGCATTCTGCTTAATCCTTCAACTTAGTTCATGTTTATTTTTTAAACAGATCAGAGTAACTCTTAATTGCGTCATTAACCCAAAGCTATAATTAATGACACTTGTAGGCACTTTGTAGGCATTTTTTCCTGAGAATACTTTACATCTCAGAGAAACAGATTTTTGTGAGAAAAAGCTTTAACTTTTGTTTCCAACTTCTTGAGCTTCAACCAAACTGAATTCTGTCTGTATCCAGATTTTCTCAGGTGTCTGTCATTGTGGGGGATGAGCATTACTTTTTGTTTTCCCTCTAAAAGTAAATCAGAAACAAAATACATTTTTCTTTGGACTGCACGGTGGTGCAGTTGGTAGCACTTTTGCTTTGCAGCGAGTAGGTACTGGGTTCGAATCCGGGCTGGGAATTTTCTGCATGGAGTTTGCATGTTCTTCATGTGCATGTTTGGGTTTTTCTGGAGACTCTGGCTTCATGCCACAGACCAAAAATATGCATAAGGTTAATTAGCAAATCTAAATTGTCATTACATGTGAGTTTGAATAGTTGTCTGTCTCTATGAGGCCCTGGCGACCTGTCCAGGTGTGACCTCGCCTCTCCCTCAATGATCAAGATAAACACCAGCTCCCTGCGACTAATAAGCAGGTATAGACAATAACTGACTGACTTTTTCCTGTTTTAAACTGTTATAAAAACTGTTTTAACTTAAGAGTCTTTTAGAAATAGACCTTATTGTGCAAATATGTATAAAATGTTTGCAAGCCAATGCTTGTTACTGAGCAAATGACCAATTAAATCATCTGATATAATGATGCCATCTGCTGTTCTAAGCTCAAACAGTTTAATTTACCTTCTCATAATATTTGACTTCATAGTCAAGAACAGGAAGTGGTGTTTCTTCAGGTTCCTGCCAGGAGAGAGCGATGCTGGTCGGAGATGCCCAGTCTTTTTTTAAAGCCCCCACCAGAGAAGGACCTGTTTGGTAAACACAAATCAGAATGGATTATTTTTAAACCAACTAAGACCATTTCTCTAATTTCTGCCAAGAAAAGCAGCATGTTGCTTCAAATGAACTCTCAGGCTACCTACTCTTTAAATCTGAAACCAGATGTATTATGTTGGTTCTCAGCCTTGTTGTGAAGAACCAGATGACCCCGGTGAGTTGGTTGGTGTGATAAAAAAAATGTGCACAGAATAATAAAGAGCTTCAAAGAGGCTGTGCTGTACAGAAAATCCAAAACTCCAGCTGACAAACTTGACCTCTGTTCAGCTTGTTGGTGATAATTATGATCCATCCAGATAATTGATCAATCGTTACGTTTTCAAAGTCAGTGAGAAAAGCATTTGCATCATTTTTTCCTGTCTACCTTGACATTATCAGGTTTCAACTAAAATGAAGTTGAACAAGCTTGATTCTCTTTTTCTTCAACTGAGCTGCATAAGCTTTGCTCTATGAATTTTGTCAGGGTAAATAATTGCATTGAGCTCCCAGGAGAGGTAGGTCAGCAGATGAAGCTGCCTGAGAGTCATTATTGCGTATTCTATCAGCTAATATAACAGAGCTGACTCATTATATTGATACGAACACAGACCTGCTTTCCTCATGCCTGCTCAAAGGAAAATAATATAGCACTCAGTCCATTTTTTTTTCAATTATTTTTTTTTTAACCAAATTGTGCCTGACAAGGCTGTTTGGAGATTTCAACTTTGACTGAGCATGAGCCAGTAGAGGCTGGGAGGTTCAGATTCATCCAGGATGTAGATTTAGGTCTGATGGGGGTTATTAGAGAGGACGGTGATGGATTTGGGTATTAGATGAGCTGATTTAAAATGTTAGACAGATACTAAATTACAGAAGAATTTAAAAATTGTTTTTGTTTTTTTCTTTAGCAAACCACACATTTTGCATTTGACTTAATTCAACATAAAGAAGGAATATTAGGAAAGTAGAGTAGTGAGAAGTGTGCTTTACGGTGGCTGAGAGGTGTTGCTGTTCACATTAATTTTCACCTGGTTGATTTTTCAATCCATGCAAGAAAAACTCAGACCTAAGTCAAAGCTTAGACTCTGTTCACATCAGATGACAACCTCTCTATGATGCAGAAAACACATGGACTGTGAAGGATGTTTGGTGAGGACATGTTTATGATTTGGGGCCAACGTGCTAATAATTGTAAGTAGGACTGGCCACACTGACATAATACCTTTTCACCTAGAAAAGGATGATCTTTAAGTGTGAAGCTGTATCTTGTTGCAGTTATAGTGAGTCATGCCACAGTGGAGCTCGGGGCGTAGTGCAGTCATGAAGGAAGGATCCTTCCAGGGAAATTGTTGTTGACGTAAAGAACACGTTGAGGATGCAGCAGAGCATCACGGGGACTTGGAAAATAGAAATAAACTATTTAGTGAGCACTCAGAGCCTAGCAACGCCATTACATTTACACTAAAAAGAGGAATTCCAAATTTGTTGCAATCCAGACACAATTTAATTAAATTAGAGGAGTTGTCATTAAGTGTACTTGTTACTGTTAGGCTGATGCATAATGACTTTTGGGCCAACACATTTGGAATCAGAGCAATTATTTTAAAGAAAAAAGTGAAAAAATATCCTTTGCAGTTCTGAAACATTTACATCAAATCCTGTATTTATAAAAGCTACATTTATTTTGAATCAGACAACACACTCCTCAGACTTCTTAAATATTTCTTCACTTGTCTCAATCGTAGTTAAAACAACTGCAAAACACTTAAACATGCCTTAAATCATACATCCAAAAACTCAAATCATTTCAACTGAGTCAAAACTTGGTGACTGATAAAATATGCACTGAGAAATAATGAGGTGTGATGTGACGAACGGCGAAGCAGCCACTTTGATTTTAAAATGTTTTAATGCTTGGCTTCTCCTTAATAACCCCTCCACCTTAATAGGCATTTCAAATGTGTTATAGGTAGCCTGAAATGCTACTCAAACCCAAAAACATAATGTCATGCGTGACTTGAAACAGCTTATAATATTAGCATAATCATCAAACTGAAAGGGCAAGGTGTGTGTAGAGGTGCATATGTGTTTGCATGCCTGCGTGCATTCACACGAGCTCTTCTTTATTTCTAGAAAAATATGGAGCAGCTGAGGTGGAAAATAATTTCTTGCGTTACAGGAAATAAAATAAGTCAAAGCTTCTGACATCCTATTATGTGTCATTATTGCATATTACTTCTCATATGATCATCTCACTCCTCCCGTTCTCCTCCTGATCTATTCACAACGGCGCTGAAAATTCATCTCAGGGGGATTTTATCAGATTTAACTCAGTCTAATGAACCACTCTGTTGAAGCTGTGACAGCGCAGGGTTTTCTTTGTTGCTTGTGCCAGTAGGGTGCAACTGTGGCGGCAGGACGATGCAGCTCGTGGTGAGAGTCATGTCGCGGAACCGTCAAACTAAGACGCAATGAGATTATTGGGCATCTGCTGTTAGCATATTGGTGCCCGACAGGAAACAACAAACACAGCGTAAGTTTAATCTCCCCCTGAATCGCAAATTCAAATCAACAGTGAGTCTCACACAAACTGCTGAAATACATGAGGGATCGTAAACACAGACACACACACAGTCATGAGATTTGTGCACACAAGAGTTGAGAGCTGAGAAAAAAAAAAAAAAATCTGTTTGTTGGAGACTATTGTCCATCTGGAAGAAATCATTGCCAGCAGAAATGTGGCAGCTCACCCTGCATGTCAAAACAAAACTTGTCATAACACAACGCTCACAACAATTACACAAAAAATTGCAGAATGAGTATGAAGCAGAAGAACAGATTGTGCATGGTGTTCTTCTCTGTGTGAAAGGTGGAGGCATACTGTTTGTTTCTAAAAGCCTCGTGCCATCTAAGAGTCCAGACACTGACGATTTATTCTGAGGACACAAGACGCACGTCGATGGTCTTTAATGATTCTATATGAGGGTTATTAAACCTGCGACACGGAATCTGCCAAAGGACCTCCCTATCTTTCTCCTGGATGAAGGAGAACTGGAAAGCCATTAGAAACACAAGTCAATTATGATGCCCCATGGATGGATTTTTCAGTCGAGCGTGGTTAAGCTCAACATAAACTAATGGGGAGTCTTTAAATGAGCTTGACCTGCATATGATTTTAATTAGCTTTCCTACCCCAAAGGCTTCCATTAACTGTTTAAAAAATCAATACAGCCGGTATTGATGCTGTGTGGGAGCTTAAACGATGTCCTAACACTCCACTGATTCAACGCTGATAAAGAAATAGAGTGAAAGGGAAACACAAACACATTATGGGAGCTCCCGTTTACAACAGTCATATTGATACGTCTCTTTTTCTTATCAGGGTGTCTAGTTGAGTTTGACTCGTGTCAGATCCAATCGGATCTATGGGTGTTCATTTTCTATTGTGAGAATCGTGGAAGCAAACACACGATTGTTCACAACAACCTGAAGGCAAACATTGATTCTGTTTTATTTAAATGTGATCAATCTGATAACATTCAAGTCGATTCCCAATACAGCTCGTCAATGTCAAGTACGTGAGGTGTTTTAGAAACACTTAAGGGTTGCCTCCGACGTTACCAACGGGACTACAAGTAATCAGCCGAAGGAAAGTCATGTTTATTGAATGCGTAATGTCTGTATGTAAGGGAGTCTGAGATTTTGTGCATTCTTGTCTTACAAACTACAAGGAAAACTGGAGCGATGCGGGTTTTACTTCAGGGACGATCATCATTACACTTCATTAATTTTGGAGGTCACTCCCAATGCACTGTGGGTCATGCACTGTGCTTTGTAAACTCCAAGTGTTCAGAATCCAAAGAAGCCTGACAGCAGCCAAAATAAACTGCTGGGCTTATTTACAGAGAGTGGCTGTGAAATCCAAATCAAACAAGTGACAGCTCAAGCAAGTGTAATGGCTGATACTGCTGCCTAATTAGCAGCAAATTCTCGTCTATATTTGAGAGTCTAATATTACTGCAAGATGTCTGTGTTTATTGCTTATGTGGCATATGTTTCTAAAAATCCTCCTTTTTTTTTTTTAGTTTTCTTCCCATAGATGAGTAGCTCATCTCTGAACAGATTCAGGAGGCAATTAGCTTTGCTTTGTTGCAGCAAGGGCAACAACTGTTTAATCTAAACTTTATTTGATCCTTATGCAAAATAGAAGTTTGAAAAAGTTGAACAAGGACACATTTCAGTCGCATTGAATGAGAAGCAAGTGTGTTTTTAAAGAAGCAAATATGAATTTAAAAGGTTTTTTTTTCCTTTGATAAAAGTTGTGTATGTGCCACGTTTTTTTTCTTTATTTGGCTCATTGTTATGTGGTTCGAAATCGACTGTTTTTTTCTGTTTGAGTGCCTTCACTGGATTGGCAAACTTTTTTTTCTTTTTTTTTTTAATTTTTGCCATGTAGTTGGCACCAATTTCAAAAATCATAAGTCAGAAAACATTTCTGGGTACTTGAGAATAATTAGCTGTTCCTGCATACAATACGAGAGACTCCCACTTTCCTCTGAGGTTAGTTGTTACTTAATGTTAATTTATAAAATAAACTTTGATACAACTTAATACATCTTGTCATTTAATGAATTGATGACTTTCTTTATAGTATATAAATTTGCTAGCCAAAAAGCATTAATATGTATTGAGAAATCAACTACAGTTTTACACAAACCCCCTACTTGTCACAATATGAAACAGGTAACTGTCCTTTGTATTTAATCCACAGGAGCTGCTTATTCATTAATAACTGCATTATTTTTATTTTAAATCAATCTTGTTGTCAAGTGGTAGCTAAACTTTTATTGCTGTGTCTCAATCTTCTTGGCTTCCAGTACATTTGGTAGCTTAAGGATTTTTTTCTTACTTTGTAAAGAAAATATACCTAACCTTAACCAACTAACTCAAATTCCTAACATCAGCAACCATGAGATGATTTTATCCTTCTGTCATCACTTGGTGTAAGTGGATGACTGGCATGAGTCCCATTCTGTGGGAGAACATATATCCTATAGGTTGGTGTTTCTAATCCTGACAACTTGACAAAACCACAACTGCTTAAAAATATGTTCAGTATAAAAATCTGTTTACTATCATGTTTGTGTGATGACACATATTTACTCAGTTTACAGCTGTTAGCTAAATATATACGTGTCCAGGGTTGTGCTGATGATTTGAGAGTCCTAATTATCTATCAATGAATTATTTAGCCACTGCTACTAGGAGCAGAACTTTATCTGGGCTTTTACTGTATATTTATTAATATATGCAAATCACATGGTGACACGTTTTCATCACATAAATACAGAATGCTGTAGGGTGGATGGTTTAAATCCATTTTGCAGATTCCTTACAATCCAGTATGATTAATTACAGTAAAAGTTCACATTTTTGTGTTTAGATCAATAATAGAAAATAAAATACAGGCTTAAAAAAATGATAATAAACTAAATCTTGTTAGACTGTTGATGGAAAAGATATAAAGTAACTCATCTTTCAGTTCATTTAAATTGAATGTTGTTTACTTAAATTTCCTCAAATTACATCAAGTCATCTAAGAAAAGCAAACATGTTTAAATGAAATGCATCTCCATACAGTCAAACTCAATTATAATTTTAATACAATACATTCAGTTTATATACATTATAAAATGACATTTGATTAAGAAGCTATTTATCTCAGGAATCAAGCAAATAGAATAAAATCTTTTACTTTCACGTTCACAACTTTTTTGGAAAAAAGACAAAAACGGCAGCAGCTTTAATGTCAGCAAATGTACAACGTGTACTAATTTTCAATATCGGCATTACAAGAGAATAACATTTGACCAGGATTTGCAACAAACTGTAGTCAAGCCTGTTTAAATCCAGGCTGAAAACTGTTTTATTTAGTCGTGTATACAACTGAAAGTATTTTATTTGCACCCTTCCTTTTTAATGTAATTATTTAATGATTTTATTTACGTCTTATGGACTGATTTTATCCATAAGTTTTTGACATCACCCTTTCTTTTAACGGGTTAGGGTTAACGATTTTTATTTATGTCTTGATTGATTTTATTTTATGCACGTGTAAAGCACTTTGAATTGCCTTGTGTATGAATTGTGCTCTACAAATAAACTTTCTATTGCTAACTTGCTAAACTGTAGAAAAGACACACTGAGATTTGAACAAGCAAAGAGGAAGAACCAAATGGGACTGAACTTTAGTGAAGATCTCCTCTTTCCAAATCTCTGTGTAAAGTGTAGCAATCTGTTGACCAGTCTCCAACAACAATCTCTCCCTCCCCCCGTGGTGATACTGGCCTCTTTTTCTGAAGATGCTTTGCTGATCCTTAAATTCGGAGGAAGGAAAAATGATGGTGATGTTTCTGACTAAATAGATGTCAACTGAATCTAAACTGGGACAGTTTCCTGTTCTCCCCTGGCACACCTGCACTCCACCTCTCCTGCTGTGGTTGTCTTTTGTGTGACAGTGCAGAGAAGCTCCACAAGAATACTTTGCACCATCCAGATGGTAGCTTTAACAGCTTTGCGGACCATTTATTATGTGTATCTGCTGAGTACAGGGACTTAAAAAGTAATTAAAATCATCAGTCACGCAACAAAAGCAGAGGTTGTGGTGGTGAAAATGATAAAAAAGAAAATGACTTTTGGTGAGCTCAAAGCCTACTTTTGCCTTGGCGTCCAGGTGTGGTGGTGTGTAACTGAGACACTGAACTAAAAAAGTAACAAAAACAAACAAAAGAAGAAAAATCAAAGTAATCCAGTGGGACGAAGTTTGAAATTGGACATCTGACTTGCAAATGCTCAACTACATTTAAGCTTTTATCCTTTTATTGACAATCTGCACTAAAGCAGAGAAAAGGGATTAAAAGACAGACAGATAGATGCAAAGTGAAAAGAAGTATTTTCTGCTTTCATGTAGAGAAGGTCTGCGTGCTAGCTAGCCTGTCTGCTGCTCTAAGGTCCTGTCTTTAATAAGGTCCCAGCTTGCCACTGATCCCACTTGTTTCCACTTAATGGGGAAGTGGAGAGGCAATGATGTGTGAGAAAGGCCAGCGAAACTGGCCCTATACTGGCCCACTACAATCAATACTCATTTGGCCTCCACCTCTCTTTCCCCAAAAGTAATTAATGAGAAGAACAGAAGTATCTGGCTGCTGACAGCTGATTTCCCTGCCGGTCCCTGTCCTCTGCAACCTGTCCATTTCTCATCCTTTTATTTAAAAGCTTCATTATCTTTGAAACCAAGCATTCAGTATTGGAAAGTGATGCAAATACAGGCCGACATGAGTGGTAAGGTGCAGAGTCCTGCATTCAGGAGGATAAAAAGTGACCAGAAAATTGAATCACTGGGGTGTTTGATGATGGGTTGTACCACAACGTTTAATAAAAATATCTACTTTTTGAACCCGAGATCAAAATTAAATTTTCCTATTCACTGACCCCCCCCCCCCCACACACACACACTTTTGGGTTCTTTTTTGAATTTGAGCTTTTACTGGTGCTTGCAGAACCACTCTGCTCAGATTTTCGCATGGTGCCCTAGGTGAAAAGTTTGGCGCCCCCTACTGCCCAGAACAGAAACAACATAACTCAATAACTGGATTACATTGCAAAAATGTTTTTATTCATCCTAAAATGAACAATAGAGATGATAGATAGATATTTAATTATTACTTATTTTGCTCTTCACATGAGATGAATGTTGTGTCCAACAGTTTGTCCAAAAAAACAAAAAAAAAAAACAGAATTTGGCACCCCCTCCAGCAGAGGGGGCTCTAGGCAATTGCCTAGTCTGCCCATGCCCAGAACCGGCCCTGCCTCCATGTAATGACACACTGGACTCAGTTGTTCCTGAACCAAGTGAATTCTAAAAATTAATTCAGTGGAATCATCCATTTATGTTTGATCCGACTCTTGTATTCTTTACCTGAATTATTTTACATGTCGTGTTATCAGTTCTAACAAAAAGGGAGAAACTCTGTTACTTGTTACACATTTAATCATCATCAACCATCTGCACAGAAGATGAACTTACAGTAGTTTTAGATTCCCCTCTCACCCTCTCTCCCAGTGGGAGGGCATGTGGGAGAGCAATGAAGAGCTACTACAGCAGATCTACAGTATAAATAGCAGTGGACCCTGCTTATGACTTACTGCAGAGGAACATGCTTCTCTATGAAGCAAATTTAAACGCACAGCTATCTCTACACAATCCTGCTGTCAAAGTCACCCATCCTGGAACAAAACACATGACTAACACACAGCTAGGTGAACAAGTCATGAAGGTGTGCCTGAATGCAGAATGTGCAAGGTGACACTAAACATGGTAAAGAACAATGGAATACAACTTCAACTACAGCTGTACTGGTGATGCTTTTACATTCAAAGAATACAGAAACAGTTAAACAATTTGAGATTATTCAGACTAACCAGTAACAAGTAGAAGAGTAGTGACTGTGCTAAATGAATCTTCAGTGGTTGCATAAAAGTCTGTGGAGATTTAAGTTGCTGTCAACATGACTGGTTTGAAGGAGTGGGGTTCATTAAATGACCTGAACCAACAAAAGGCATTGGCAACTGATTTATCTAACTTTCAGAAGACAATGCGTCTGTATTCTTTAAAGGAAATTCAACCCGGAGATTGAAAAGCAGTTTGAGATGGGTGTTGAGAAGGGGGGAAACTTCAGAGAACATCCATCAGGCTTGCAGAACAAAGAATCCAATCACTCTGTATTAATGAGCCAATGCCTAAAATAGTTCCAGTTTGAGGTGAAGTCAGGGGAAATGATCTTTGCGGGAGGGAAAAAGCGTCCTGATAAAAGTCTCTGCATAAATCATTTTGTGATGTAGAAAGAGCTAATCTCTATCTCTTCAAACTCCCCACCTGCTCTGAACAGTGCTGAATAGTGATCTTTGGGAATAGCTATTCTTAACACTGACTGGTGAATAGGTGACTTACTGTTTGTCTTGAAAACTCTATAGGAGGATGCTGATGATATACTGTATGAGCCATACTGTCCAGTACAGTTAGGAATCACAGTGATGCCCCTCAAAAAAGTCTGACAGGACTTTTATATACATAGTATGATGTACATTTCATATATCCAGTTGGAATATTTATTTCCACCTTTTTGTAGTTTTATTGCAGCCATGAAGGAAACAACAGATAGTAAAGGAAGCTTATTATTTTTGCTACTGCTAAATTATAATTAATAGGGCAGTAGTTTTGCTACATGCACATTATATAATTTCAGGACATCATGTGCAACTTTAGGGAACCTTTGTAGATAGTGACCAAGTTCCACCCCAGATATAACCCTTTTCAAAAATAAGAACCTCCAAATATAAAAAAGGGTAATTTGCTGGGATAAAAACTGAATTTAAAGGTGGGATATGGAACTTGGAACAGAATAACACGGCACAAAGCCTTCAGTCATCTGGGTGCCAGGCTCGTTAACCGATTTAAACAAAATGTCAACGTCGTGCCCGTCAAAATTAATATTTTATAATATTTTACTTCAAATCTAATTTTTCAAGGAAATGGTGTATTTTCATTCTAAAAATATTGCTTTTAATGAAAATATTCCATATACCATCTTTAATTTGGTACACAATGAACTGAAAGAAATTAGAATAATGTGCAAACAAATTAAGACATAAATGAGAACCTTTGCAACTAAATTGCAGCAACAATATTTACACAAAATGTGCATAAATGTGGCAATTTGATTGCAGTTTTGACCAGAATAAAATTATCATAAGTACCAATTCAACAGAAAATTTCTTGCAATTTTATGCCTCACTGGTCTGCAGTAGCAACCCAGTGAGATGCTCTGTTAAATTCCAAAAATCGTTGGGATGCTGTGCAAAACATAAATAAATATAAGCATGTTTTATTCTATTGGGAATAAAAATATGATTTTCTGAGATTTGCAAGGATTCCACTGTTTTTATCCACATTTCATTTTACTTTACGTCCCAACTCCTTTAGAATTGGGGTTGTTATATCTGTATATCTGTTATATAACACTTGGTCATTTGTTTCTTGCTGTACCTCACTTGCATTTATATGAAACATGATGTGAAACAGCTTTTCTGTAAGCTGTAAAACAAATGTTCTCTCCAGATATAAATATCTTTCTCATCATGAAACAAATTCTTATGATGTTCCATGATATTTATTTAATATATTATGATTATTCTCAAAGTTTCAGGTTACTATGACTTTGTCAACTTATTTCTAGACTCCCAAAGCAGAATTAACACATGCTAAGCTCTGGACATTGTTTATTTTGTGGCGTGCATAAAACATTAAACATCACCTCTTAATCACCACAGTTTATCTCGGCATCTGTTGTTTTGTAAGGCAGGTTGAACTGAACCAGTCGGACCATTTCTATCGTTGTGCATTTGTGAACATGTGTGATAGCAGCAGGTCAAAGGCATCGGGATAAGAGACCAGTAAAGGGGAGACAATGAGCAAAGGGCAACAGATGTCCCAGGTTAAATGAGGCTCCATAGGAAGCAAACTAAACAAACCTGCCAACAAAAAGTGAGCAAACACCTGTTAAAATTGTTATCAGAGAGACGAACATAAACATGCTTGAATACACAATGTGTACAAAAGCCTTTAAACATACATGAACCCTTTAGCTTTCAGCTGCAACGCCCATTTCATTGTTCTTCTAGTGAATTTAACAGATTAAGGAAGTTTAATTTTATATTTTCTGATCACCATTAAGCATTATGAGTCATTGACAAAACTGTTAGGAATTTGTTATGTAGATGTTTTCTTTAATTTGTGTATCACAGATAATATGTGAGACTGTAGTATTATGTTATGGATCAAAGACTGCTGCATGAAAGGCAGGATCTTATGTAACATAGATCAAAGGTTGGGGGGGGGTTACTGTGAGTACATGTGAATTTGTTTGCAGTCCATTTCCAGTGAATTTGCACTGCGCTTGGAAAGTCAGGTTTTCTTTTTTGTCTCTAATTAGAAGCGACCTCATTGGACATAAACTCCTCCCACAACCATCTCACATGTTTTATAGACTCATGATACCTAGAATATGAGATCCAGACACATTCTAAACACCTGTGATAATGCTGACTATTTCGAGAGAAAATTTGTCTTACAGTATTTTTCGGAAATGTTTAGAATTCCAAAGAATGAGGCCCAGGGAAACAAAGGTTTTGAGATATTTTGGAAATGCCTTCATTAATACTGCCCACAATTTTTCCTTAAACATTTGCAACCTAGTGTGACACAAGCCGGAAAAAAAAAGGAATTTGTTCTTGAAAATTAAAACATTTGTTGCAAAGGAAATATTAGAATACACTTAGTCAAAATTAACAGTTATTTTTGTATGTTTCAGACAGTCATTAGACTTTAATGCTGTTGTTGCTCATCAGAAGTTTTTTTATATTTTCTGTGGAGGTTGATTTTAGTTTTTTGCACTATAATGTGCCACCTAGAGGGAATATTACTTTTTACAGGTATTAGAAAGCAAAATATCCTCCAGACCTGAACCCAACAACGCTTCACTCTCTCATCACCGCCCCAGTGACACGACATGACAGCCGTAATATCATCTAAGCAAAGATTGTGGATCAAAACCTCCCAGGTGTGCTGCCACCTGAGACTCTGGGACCTTGTAGGCTGAATTTTGATCTGGGGTTTCAAACTGCATCAGTGACCACTCATAATGTTCATCACATCCCACCACGCTCAACCATAAACTCAAATCAAGTAGTTTTTTCCACTGTGACAATGGAAGGAGTGAACATATACATGTCTATTTGCTTGGTAATAAAAGAAACATGTGGTGAATGTGTTGTAAAATATAAAAACATGACAGTATTTGGGTCTGTTCCTTTGAGAAAGCTGTACCAACACTATTTAGCTACAGAGACCATCATGCGACTGCGTGGGGATTATTGTTGATGTTTTTTTCAGGACACTCAAACAGCAGAATGGATGATTAAAATAAACTAGCTAATAATACTCTATAAACTGGCTGATAAACAGTGGAGTTACTTTAAGTTGAATAGACCGATAAAAGCTGCAACTCAAATTTCCTTCTCTCGCTCTGCCTGCTGTTCTGCTGGCCAGAGATCAGTGGATGAGACGAAGATGCGTTCATTTATCTCCAAACGAAGCACGTTACTGCTGCATATGGTTTGAAAACAACTACATGTGCATACTTTTTAATAGCTCTGTAAATGTTTTTTTTTTTTTTTAATGCATCACACACGTATGCACAAAATGAATAATTAGTAAGCTGAAGTTTGATGTTTCCAAAACTTTCAATCTTCTCTTTTTGCTAACCTTGCAATATCCTTACAAACATGTTTCACATTAACTGCATGTGTTGACAAGTGGGAAGTGATTAACACATACGGATTACACAAGGAATGTGTTATTCCTGCTAGAGATTAATATTTTTATTTCTGCAATCTTATAAACTTTCAAGTATTATTTTATAAAACATTGTTCTTCTGACAGTATGTGAAATCAGCCACATCTATCAATATAAAATAAGGGTGTTCAGTCTCTAGAAAAGTGATACTTTCATGCAGGATGTTTTGTAGAGTTCATAAATTAATCACTTTTCCCTCTATGTGTGGATGTAAATGTAAATAGGTCATAAAAGCTTTTTAGTTACTAATCGCTGTAGCAAATTACAGGTGCAGCACATTAATGTCTTCATATTTCCACAAATGACAAACAGGTTGGGGTGAGACAGTTAGGACATATGTTGTGGAAAAAACCCCCAAACAACCCAAATACTTTTATCCTAAAAAAGAAAACTACAAGTTTAAAACTGGAAATTAATTCATGAAAGACTTGGAATGATTTTTTGATGTTGAGGTGGAAGGCTGATTTCATATTCTCTTCACCTTAACTTCTCTTTTTCTCATCCACCCGCCGCCACTCTACCCGTGATGGCTGTCTTTATTTATCTCTTTTCTCATCTCTTTCTTTCCCTGCGTCTTATTCTTCTCATCTCTCAGTCTTTCTCTTTGCAGATCTGATGGCAGCAGCCGAGGTTGCGATCCAATCACAGGCTGGCTGCAGCAATCACAGACTGCTGATTGGTTTTGTAATCCGCACTGAGGATCTCAGATGGGGGAGAATCAGGTGGACGAGAAGTGTCGCTCTAAAGGCTGTCATACTGATGCACACACATACATATAGAAATGTGCAAATGTGTGCACAGAAAAAAAAAAAAACCACAATGATTTTCTTTTCTCCTTACAAATATTCAACTTCTTGACTCTGTGTTATTGCGTTTATTCCATCTCCAAAGATTTTCCAAAAACGTGTGGATTCATGCATGCATCTGCGTATTTGTGTGTTGGAATAACAATGATGATGACACAAACCTCGAGTTATGCATCAATCACAAAGTTTTATACATCCTTGTTTGCGCCCTTTCAGCTGTATTTGCATGTAAGTATGTGGGAAAATACCATGTATGTCAACACTTTGGAGAATATGACACAAATCCATATACTATTTTTTGTCACCCCACTCAATCACACACACAAAAAAAAAAATCACCAACAGCATAGGATGAAGTGGAAATATAGCGTGAATGCACACAGTCAAGCCATAAATACTTCAGCTCAAACTCCCATATCAATAAGCTCAGATTTTACTCTCATATTCATACATCCAGAGAAGAAAAGCTAATCTTCGAGGCACAATATCATACCTAAATCCCCATATACTCACAGGTAATAGCAGAGTCTGAATATGCCTTCTAGCGTAGATAACAATATGAGAGGAAAATGTAATTACTCAACACACACGCAGGTGCTGCTCATAAGACAACACAATAATCCATACATTAATGTTGATGGAGGAAAGTGGTTAAAACAATAAAAGTATCCAAATCTGTGTACAAGCTTTGTGCTTCACAACAGGTCACCTGAATGAAAAGCAGTTCAGTTCAGTTCTTGTAGGTCACTCAGTTTAATCCAAAAGTACTTCGTAAGGCTTTACCATCTTTTCTAATTTCTGCATTCAGTGGCAGAAGGTTTTGGGTCTCGGTTTCTGCATCGTTCAGCACGTTGAATTGGGCTGTAAGCACCATATGTCCTACATCCCGTGTCCTTGTCCTATCTGTGGAGTTGCATGAGGCTTCCACTACTGTGCATCTTCCCGGCTGTCAACAATAATTGCACAGGTGTTGCTTTGAATTATTTTCTGCAGAAATTAAAGTCGTGTTGTTTATTAGCTCTAAAATAGCAGGCTCATTTAGGCATTTGATTTATAACTAAGTCTCAAACATGATGAATGATGTGAAAATTAGATTTTTTTATCGATGTTGGTTATATGATCCCACAAATACTTACAGTATATTTGATGAAAAGTGGTGACCTAAAAGTCGTTTAAGTTAATTATTAGGTATAACAGGGATGCGTCAAATACTTTAATCTGTGAGCTCCATTCCAAAATGCATGAAAAGATACCATTAGGCACAAGCAAAACGCTTTTCTGGTAGAAGAAACATTAAAAACTGTAGTGCAGTGCATGTCTAAAAGCTTTAGTTCACAGAGGGGAATACGATATAGTGAACAGGTAAAATGTCTTCAGGGTGTTAGCAGTTAAGATTTGTCACAACTTCATGTTTTTTCATCTTTCAGGCAAAGTGCAAAAAAATAAAAAAATAAAAATCTAAAGTTACACTGAAAATCATGCAGTGGTTAAAATACTGTGCACACCCTGAGCTTTGAGTGGGCTGGGTATTGCTCTCTGGCTGATAGCATCTATTCATCTCCATGTGCGAGAGAAACGCAAAAAGCTATAGTGATTACTGAACTGTGCTCCATCCAGAACCTATTTTAGGTACCACAGCTGTTTAGTCAAAACACAGTTATCATTTCCTGGTATTTTGGACAAAAATTGCTAGAGAAAATGCAGCTTTTGGATTTTCCCCAGGTCATTTCTGGGCTGAAGTTTTTGGTTGCTCTACCTGAACTCAATTCCAAAACATAAGCAATGACCCAACTGCACCATGTGACCTGAATCAACATAAAAATACGGAGACTTTTCACTGTGCTTCTATTTAGAACTCACCAGATTCTTCAACCCATTACTATGTTTTGAAAAAAAAAAATGTTTTCTGCCCCGAGATACACGTATGTGCAGTGCTGCTTTGTTCTTCAGTTTGACACATCTTCATGACAAATTTGTCCACAGCAATAGAGAGATGAACTATAAATATGGCGCATCTGTGTATCTCAGTGTTTTATGAATATACACACAACAAGAAAAACATATTTTACACTGGCTAAACATAAAATGTTGCAGGATTTCTTTTTAGACTTCATCCCAATAAAATGTAATCAAACCAGTTAGCACCAATTGAAGCAGTAATGCAAATATAAAGATAGAAAGTTGAGAGAAGCATCATACAAACAATAAGCTGGAATTACACTCACACAGACACACACACACACTCCCTGTGGAGGTCAACAGGACGAGCTACTTTGAGGACAGACTATTTCCCTGTCAATGACAACATGAGTTGGTTGCAGTTTCGCATCACTGAATCCAGATCTCTGCTTCTTTCTGTCTCTTAAACCCATCAATTCTCAACTTGCCCCAGATATTCAACATATTTTTCTTCTGAGATGAAACTTTAATGATTCCCCTGGGGAAATTGACTTAATGACATGAACTCATAACAGCTACTGGGTGCGTGAAAGAGACAATGTTAGTGTGAGTGTATTTAGGCAAGCAAGCCTTTGTTCTGCTCTCTCATTTGAGCTCTGTGCTATGGTTTGTCTCATTTCCTGAATCTATTCAATAGTTTAGCCAAAAGACAGCGATGTGGGATATTAAAGATGATAATATATCAAAAGAACTGTAACGGACAGACATTATGTTATTGTTTTTAGTGTATTATTGCTTTTATTTAAGGTGATGATAACAGATTATTAGAAAGTTAAACTATCTTACATTCAGACAGCTAGTTACAAAACCAAATCATCAAACATGACAGAAATCAATGCAAGTAGGCAAATCTTTAAGGGTAATCATCTAAAGGGGACATGAGAGGACGGGTGAACGGGAGAAGGGGGGTGAAGGGTGTTAAGTTGCTTTAGAATTAGACTAAACAACAAGAGGAACTCAAACACAGTATATATTTGAGAGGATTCCATATGGAAGGGAGGAAAATACTGTTTTAAGCCAAAGATCCATTTACAGTTTCCACAAAACAATATGGTGGTGCCATGTTTGGACTTGTTTAGGGACATTAAAATCCAACATGACAGGTGGAAAAAAGGCTGCTTAATATACAGGCAAAATGCCAAGATACATGCCTGCAAATGTTCACATTATCACATTCTAGTAAATTTAGTGATATGCTTGAGTAGAAGACTAAGGGTATTTTAGGACAATGCTTTTAATATTTTTGACACATTCTTTATTTCAGAGCATTTTATTGAAAGGATGAGCATTTAAACAAAAAAACTAATCTGACCCACTACGACTTCTCTCTGCTGCCAGTTTTCCTCGTCTGGCTGCTGAGCTAAATATCAAACTATAGAGCCAAGGTGAAAACACTGATGTGGAAAAGTTTCTGTCTATCACAAAGAAGCTTAAGGAAGGAAAATAAATACTTGACAAGAGTCTGGCACTTTTAATCTATCTGCTTCTACAGAGTCGCTTTTTGGTTCAAGAATATTCGCACAATATTATATTCATCATGCATGGGGTTTTATTTGACTTATGAAGAGTGACCAGGCAGGGCTTGATTGTCTTAGTCAAGGACACTTTGACAGGAAAACCTTCTGTTAACAGAACTGTGTTGTCTGTTGGGATTTACTGCCAGTGAGACGTATGTGTGTGTGCGTGTGAGATGTGTGCAATCCATCTGTGGTTTGACAACACAAACACAGTGGTGAATAACCAAATAGATGGGCATTTAATGACCACACACATACAAGAACTGTGACAGTCTTTAGAGAAAAAAAAAAAAAAAAGAAATCCGAAAACTTCAGACATCCAGCCGTCAGCAGATAAGGAAATTCCTGCAAGCAAACCCACATTCATGAATCACTTTTTGAAGGTCTCATAATAAAAATCAACATTTTTTTTATCCATCTGCAAGAAAATGTTTATTCAAATTAGTTATGGGTTATTTTATTGTCCCACCCTTGTAAATTTAATGTAAATTTCCAAACATATTAGTTGTTTTAAACAAAAAAGCTTGAAAAAGAGACACAACCTTTACCAGCATTTAATTTTTAACATATTTAGGTTGTTTTAGGTCATATTCTGCAATTAAAGCTGTAAATTATGTCACAGCAAAGCTATGAACTATTTTTAGATCAAACAGCAAGCAAAGTCCATTTGGTTGATGAAATCAATTACAACTTGCTCATTACTTGCTGATGACCCAACTGTGCCTAAAAATTAGCAAAACAGAAATTGTAGCAACACCAACAGATAACAGCCAAAGAATCAGACTCATCGTTACTGGAATTGTGGTTAAAATTAAAACCAGTTCACATTAGAAATGATGAGCTGAATTAGTAAAGATATTGGCATTGTATTTGTTTCAGCTTGGGATCCAGGGTGAATTTGTTCCCTTATGCTCTGTTTATAGGTGTCATATATCAAAGGCTTTCTGTGGTAATCACCAATGATGCTGCCATCCCGACCCATTTAGGTCATGACTCTACAGCGCCTCCAGTTAAACACAGCTATAGTCATTATGTCGTTGTGTGTGTGTGTGCTTGTGTGTCTTACTCAGCGTTATCATTCCATTACAGGTGCAGGTTTTTTTTTCACACAGCTTGCTTTCTGTTGTGTGGTTGCCATGCATGTGTGTGCATGTGTGTGTTTGTGTATCCGGTTGCTATTTGCACAACTGCAAGCGCAGCACTCTGTTCTAATACATACAGTGGTCTCTCTTGACAAGTGCACTCAATCATGCTAATTTTTTTTTTCTACAAATACAGCCTTATTCAACCAGTTATACCAAAACTATGAGTTACCCACTTGTGCTTTGATGAAAGGTTGAAAGGTCATGTTCAGGTTTCAAGGTAACTTTTGTAAAAACTAAGCGGTAAGATGTTAGGATTCTGATTAGAAAAGTTAGAGGTTCCTGACTTGCTTCAGTTTGAAATCCACCTAGAAAATGAAAAGATACAACAGCTGCAGTAAAACATTTTTATTTTCTATTTTTTGTTGGCCTGTATCATTGATTCAGACTGTAATGTTACACAACTACAAGTAAACATGTTGCTGTTTGTGTCTGAATGCATAAAATGTGGAAAAAAATATTTTTTATAGGCTTTTGTTGCTAATAGTGGTCAGGCTAATCACTGAAAACAACAATTAGCAAATCTCAAAGTACACAGAACATGTTAAAGATGGATTAAATTGGGTCTGATGTCATTGTCAGATGACACTTTCTTGAAGACCTCATTAATCTTTCTACACACATTTTATACTATCCCAGATTTAACCAGAAAAGCACTCTGAAAGCGCAGACCTCTGCCAAGTGGACATTTTGTAGAAAGTACCGTATCCTTAAAAAAATCCTGGATCCAGACGGTAATCAGATCACCCCCAAAATCTAATCAAATGTTTCTTGGGTCATTTCTGACCTTTCCTGAACATTTCATCAGAATCCATCCATTAGTTTTAGAGTTATCCTGCTAACAAACAGACAGACAGACAGACTCAGATGAAAACATTACCTCCTTGGCGGAGGTATAAACAGGAAGTTAAAATTATATTTTATGTACCAGCTTTTTTTTGTCCCCACTGTCTGGTTCATCCAGCACAATAGTAAGATCATCATACAAAATCATGCTCATCGTCTGATTATAAAATAGTTCTGCATCCCTTTTACATTAATGAAAATCCAGCAGTTGCTCTCACAGTGAATGTATTATTTTTAGACATGATTACAGCTTCATCAGAAGAACAGTTGGCTTGATTGTGGCCAACAGAGGGCTTAAACCAGAAAAGAAGAAGTAACTTGAATTTTCTCATGTTAATGATGCCTAAATTTTAGGCAATGAATAAAAATCCCCTGATCTCAAAGCAATTAATTTTTTACATTTTTTTTCCTGTAATTTATTTATATTTTTGTAAAATACATTACATTTTGTAAATTAAACAATCTGTCAAAATTGTATTGCATCGGTATTTATATAAATTTTCCTGGTTATTTGCAAGCATAAATGGTGGCAGCATCAGCTAGTGTAGCTGCAGCATATCAAAATTGACAGCTGAAAGTATCACATTCATAACATTAATTATTCAGTTTTTTGGGACTAGAGCTGTCTTAGGATTGTTCTATGGTCAGTTTTGTCAGATTTATACTCATTTCCTCCAAACTGATGCTGTAAAAGACAATTCCTCTACAGGTAAGTTATTGATTTTTCATAACCTTTCCACAGAAAGTCACTTCAAAAGATCAGGACTCTCTCTTTAAGAGTCAGAAAGCTACACTTTTAGGTTAGAGCTTCTTCATCACAATGAAGAAAACCCCCATTAAACAAGACAAAAAGAACTTTGATGTTGTTGCCACGGGCTACAGTCACAGTAAAAGTTTGATACTGAATTAGATAAAGAGGCACCGTTCATTTACAAAATGTCATATTTTGCTGTCATTTTCTGTCTTTTCATACCGAAACTTTTCTGCAACCTTGAAGTACTTGACTACTTTGAGGACGAACACTTTTTTTCTCTAAGAAGATTAACAATGCCTCTTGAAGAGAGACAGGCTGGGTTCATTTAGGGTGTCTGTGTGCAAACAAATTCTCCTTGAAGAATTCACTGTACAAGAAGTCAGAAGTGCCAGTAAAGAACAAACAGCATAATGCACACACTGAAAGAACTTACAGTCATACACCTTTAAGGTGCGCACTAGTTTCACAAGCACTGAAAGTGGTGGGAGAGCTTGAAAGTTGGTTTGCTTTATATAAACTGTATAAAAGAAAATATATAACTGATATTTCTTACCTGCTCAATAAAAATGAGACTGATTTTAAAGAACAAAATGACGTTTAAGAAACTGCAATTATTCTTACATTTTACTAATTATCTTGGGGTTGGACACTCGGTTCAAACCAAACATAACAGAGAGACAAAAGGAACAAAAACAATGAGAATCGTACATTGAACAGGGTAAAACAGGTGTGACAGGTGAAATATACCATGCGTTTATTCACTGAAGAAAACTGTGGCGCCATGTTTATGTCTGAAGAAATGATTTGTGCAGTTTCACGTAACATGGAACAGCTTGCTGTTGGTTCAGTGTCTGTATTTCTAATGTCTCAAAAAAATAGCAAAATGTCCAAGTCAATTTTGTTACAAAATATTGGGAGTATAAAAAAGAAGCAAAAGCAAAGTTTCAAACGTAAATGAGTTCTGGGGAAATTGTTTCATGTCTTACTTTAGAGCGTTAAAACCGCAATTATTCAGACACTGTAAATACAAGCACTATCTCAGCATCTAACTAAACCTTGTGTTGCAATATTATATTTCCATGAATACTTTCTAAAATGTCAAAGAAAATTAAAACTAATCTTAGCATCAGAGCCTCCTACATCAGCATCTGAAGGAAAACAACTGCAAAATAATAATTTCCAGCTTGAAGGGAGAACTGTTTAATGCTGTAGTTTTTCTTTGTCAAATATCTAATTTTGTTCCATAAAATCAATGAAAGCAATTTTAAAGTTATACACAAATTCCCTTTATAATAACGTATCCAGTTATAATTTATCAAAATCAAAGCTTAAATAGCATCATACTCGCCAAGCATGTCTTTAATCAAACACGTTGAAAGCATTAAGTCTTTTCTTATTAACTTTTTATCAAGCGTTCTTTTCATGACATTGCTGTGACCTCATCACGGGTCTCTGGTCAGTAGTTCCAATTATTTCCACTCAAAATGTCACATGTTCTGACTGTGACTGAGAAATACTCTGCACTCTGCAAACATCCCCAGTCGTGACCAAGGAGTACTGCGAAAGGACAGTTACTGACTCAGTACAGCTAATATCAATCAAAAAAGCAGGATCAGGTGTCAGATAAACTGAAACAAACAAACATGAAATGTGAATCCAAAAGAATTAAACTAAAAAAGGTCTAAACTGAGTCAGACACAGAAGATGGCAATGAAAGTTGGAAATGGTCTCATGAGAACAGGATGTTAGGTGGATCCTTCAACATGCAGCTTTCTGTAATCATTAGGGATGCGGGTATCAGAAGGGTTTTATATGATACCGGTATCAAATCAATACTTTCAAAATGGTACCGGTTCCTAAACAGTACTTAAATTGGTACTTTAAAAAGTAGAAATCACACACACCAAGAAGGCGTTCATATGTAAATAAGATATTTAAAAACTCTGAAATAATAAATACAAATAAAAAGAAAAGGTTTATGATTGGTCAATCAATGTCACATGACCATGCTGCATGCACATGCGCTCCTCATTCCCTTTCGGAATGTTTAGAAGAAAGATTGCATTGATAAAGACCCATTAATACAGTTTATAACCAGATAAAACCTGTTTTGAGGGTGAGTTGCTCTTTAAACACAATATTAACAAAAATAGATAAATGCATTTCAAAATTTAACATTTTCATGAAACAGTGATAAGCCTCAGATTTCAAAACTATGTTGGGGAGTCTTCCAAGGTTGACATGCAGCAGGTCGAAGTATGGAGAATTATAAGGTAGACGATGGGAAACAAACTCAAAACACACTGCTGCAGTATTTTACTCTTATTTCTGCTTTGATATGTTGCCTGCTCTTCTAAGTATTTAGGGCTTAAGAGAAAGAATTAGTGTGTAGATTGAGGAATAAAGACTTCTTAAAGGGATTCCTAATGAGTGTCTGATGGGCCCACAACGAGATTCTTGTTGTCTTGTTAAATCAAAGTGACAGTGTTAACCTCTGCACTATGAGGAAAAAGGTAACAAAATTAAACTGGTGTTGTGCAAATGCAGTAGCAGTAAAAATGAAAGCAGATTGAAAATACTGTAGAGCTATCAATAATTCAATTTAAAGCTAATTAAAGTGAATCCGATTAAAATGGCTATAATTTATTAGAAATAGAGGCATGTTTCATCATTACCAGGTGTTACAATCCTAATCTGCACCAGAAAATCTGCTATTTTTTATTTCAGCACAATATTTCAAACTTAAATGACATTATCGTTAAATCAAGGCTGATGCCAACAAACTATTAGTCACGATAATAAAATAAAAATGACAAATTATCAAGGAAAATGGCCAAATACATATTTTAAACACTAATTTTTATCTGTCACAATACACAGCATTTCTGCTCTGTCCAGTTTTAGTCAATTTAAGCATTAAAATCAAAGAAAGCAGAACAGTTTTGCTGGACATAATAATAGCAATTTTTTATGATACCAGATAAAAATTCTAGATTTTTTACTTTTTCATTCAACCAAACAAAAACATTTACCTGTCATGCCTTTTTAAAACACAGAGTCTCAGGTAACTCTTACTACCTGCCTGTTTCCATCATTTTGTGTTTGCTGTTTCTACAAAAAAAAAAAAAAAGGGATGTGGCTAGACTCACAGGAATAGTTCAGGAAGTTTAAAACAATAAAGCACATTTATTTTAGTGTGTTTCAATAATTTACACTATTTTTGCACAATGCTGATATGCTAAATTTCCCCCCGGCGACACTTCAAGAAGAAAAGTTTCACCTTTATATTATTCTTCATGCATTAGGTTCAAAATTAAATTAACAACAACCTAATTAAACTATTCGTATATGTATTTTAAAAAATAAACTACACGTTTGTTGTTGAAATATGCAGGTGAAACATTGTAAACAATATTTATAGTGTTAAAAAGAAAATTTGTCCTGTATCACCTTCATCAATTCATTTTAGATTAGAAAATACCTAATCTCGAACTGTAATAAAACAGTAAAAGAGCAGCTTACCATTTTCTCCCAAAAACAAATTAGCTATGAATCTAAATTTTTGTAGGATCATGCCATCAGGGAAAGACTGATACTCCAACTAAACATCTTTGGCAGATTGTCAGGATTCACTAGAACTTTTTAAAATACTGCCAGACTCCTTTCATGAGAAAAAAGAATTGGACTATGAGTGGGAAAAAAAAACTTTTTTCGTCCGTTTTATTTATTCAACATGTGATTAACTGCTTTTATTCCTCATGAAACATCGTTTGACAGTAAAAACAGGAAATAACCCTACAGTGTGATTAATTAAGGTCTTAAAACCTCAGCAGTTCTGCAGTAAAGCACTGTCACACAGCAGATTTAGCTCAGTAAAATACAAGTCTAATGTTGTCAGTACAGAGTTATTCACATACACAAAATATGCCTAATGTGAAGGTATCAGAGCATGTGTAAGAGAATCGAGTAGGATAAAAGGCACAGAAGAGTGAGGAATACTTTGATGAATCTATATGAAGACAGAGAGCCGTCGAATAAATTTATCCCGCCCTATTATTCCTCCTTGTATCTCCCTCCACAGGAGGCATAAAGACTCTGTGTGAATGTGTTGGTGAGAGCTGTGATGATAAAAATGACCCTGGCACTGGCCTGTACAGCAACATAAAGGCACGTGCACTCATGCGATATCCATGACACTAAGACACAAAATATTCCTTCAACACATCTTCACATACACATGACATTGGGTAATTGGGGCCCCCCTGGGGCCAGTCTCTAGACTTGGGTGCCAAGGGCATGCATTCCCCATAGAGAGGCAGATAAATCAGTTGTTAATAAGCCAGCAACCATAGAGGCTCTATTTACGACTGCTCTCTCCACAAGGCCAGTGTCAGCAGCCCAAACTGTGGTCCTGCACACACAAAACACACATTTCATCTCGATGAGGCAGAGGACTCCAAAGATCCCTCTACCCTTAGCTGTACGTCAAAAAAAAAAAAAAATGGCGATGTGATATATTCAGCATTTTTCATCAGTTCCTGCTTTTTCCCATTAACCCATGATGAGTAAAGTTCTCAACTAAATCTAACATCCTGACACACTCAGACAAGGTGGATATCACCCATGTCAAACCACATTGGTAGGCAGACCTCAAACACAGCAGCACATTGGAGAACAGTATTGATTCATTCACAGAAAGTCACCTTCCTGCTCACCCCATCCCACTGTGGTGCCTCCAGGGCCTGGTCATTTCACTCAGCCAATTTGTATGGCTGTTATTATTAGTGTTTCTCCTGTATAGCGCTTTGGTCTCAGGGCAGGGGCTCACCGCTTTATGATGCCGCGCCTAATAAACATCATTGTGATTTTCCCAGGCTAGTAATTAAGTGTGTGGCTAATTTGTCATAGTTAGTTAAAGCATGGCACAGTGCCATGAAAGGGCTGCCTGGGAAGGAACCAGTTGAGAAGGCTGGGAGTTAAAAAAATATAATTTACTGCTGTAAAGCAATGGATGTGTTGTGCACTAATCTTATCTACAGTGTGAAGCATAATTTATCAATGCTAATGTAGGTCTTGATAAAAAATTAACCACTAAAGATCAATTCAGGATCACCAGTTACCCAACATGCATGTTTTGGGTCTGTGGGAGAAAACTGGAGTACTTTGAGAAACTCATGGAGGCACAGGGAGAACATGCAAACATGGTGCACGATGATCCTATAGCTGGGAGTCGAACCCACAATGTTCTTATTGCAAAGCTAACTGACTGCACTATACCATGCAGTTTCTTTTTAGTTCCTCCTATATTATTTCATATAGGTTTAAAACAGTCTTATATATTTATCTACATATAACTATCTCAGGCCAGTCACAAGTAATTGTAAAAATGTTCTTGTTCATTGCTACCACTTAGAATCAGTGTCAGACACAATTATTCATCTGCATCCTGTGATTAAAGAAACTGTCTACTCAATTAACTCCTCCCATATCTCACCCTCCTTCTCCACATTTGCATTTTTCTGGAGTCGATCACCTGTTCATCCCCATTTCTATTCCCTGTAGAGTCAAACTCATGAACCAAAACCCATATTAAAACGTGTATTAGGACTCTGTTTAAGACAATGTGATGAAAATCAGCTCAAACATCAAGATCGTATGATATAAACGGTCCAGATTTTTGGAGATTCAGAGTTGAAACAAATTTCTATTTAGGATTCCTAAATACTTCCTAAGCTTCATTAAAGCTCATCTGAATGTATGTACTGTATGGTTTATTGTTACAACATGAAGTATTGTGTTAGTCTATGTGATTATTAAGAAAAATCTATCATGTCGTATGTAGGGAAACAAAATGCAGTGGTTCACTTGAATTTTTTCTAGCTTTGGTGGTGGGGGGGTGGGTTTGGGTGTCACTTTTGTAGTGAGGCTTTTTTTTTGCAGACTTTTGCACTTTTGTATAGCACGGGTCACAGATATATTTGAAAAAGAACTTAATTAAAACATAATTTAAAAAGACTGCAGCATAAGTAAAGTAAGATACATAACACAAGTATAAAACAGAAAACTAAAAGCAAACAAGAAATGATGAAAAATTTTTTAAGTAAAAGTCAGAATTGTTAATCCAGCATCAATAAAAACTAGGGCTGGGACTCGATTAAAAATTTTAATCTAATTAATTAGAGGCTTTGTAATTAATTAATCAAAATTAATCGCATATAAATATTTGACCAGAGAACAGTGAGAATTTTTTTCAAACGGATTTTTAGTATACCATTGAATCATGACTGAATACACATAAGCTTAAGCAACAAATTTTGTTTATTTTTGTTCAACCAAGTCCAACAGACCAGCGCATTAAGTGTAGAAAATGTCTACACTTGTACTCGGAGTCAGGCTAACGTCCACGCTAGCTGCTATATGTTTAACATTGAGGTGATACTTCAGGCCCGATGTGCTGCGGTGATGTGCAAATTCCTTGTTGCATAGCTTGCACACATGCTCTTATCCACGCTTCCATCCAGTAGTTTTTTATAACAAAACTTCCCATCCACGGGGCCAATCAAAGCGGTCGCTTCTTCATTCATGTTCACTGTGGTTTGTTGTTGTCCTAAATAATGAACGCTGGTAGGTGCTCCAGTATAATCGGTCCGCTGAAACTCATGAGAGATGTTCTGCGGTGCTTAAATAAGTGCGATTAAAATGCGTTAAAAAAATTAACGCGTTATTTTTGTGTAATTAATTAATCTTAATGAACGCGTTAAAGTCCCAGCCCTAATAAAAACACTCCATCAACAGTTGAGGAGCAACCGAGTCGAAGTTGAGTTTTGAATTTGGTGTTTGGAACTATTATGTTTTGGCTTGATAACCTGATATTTGAAGATGAAATATGTGGCTTTGCCTATTCAGTCACATAAGTAGGAACTTGACCATGGAGAACCTGAAATTTAAAGCCATAATGAAGAGGGAATAGAACAGGAGTGAAGTGAGGTCTTGGAAGACAGGTTTTATTTTCTTCTCTGCTTGTTACAACAACTGATGGTGAACTAGATCAAAAATAAATTAATAAAAATGGCCACAAAACTAAAATTTCAAGTGAAAAATAAACTTTTTCTGTGAAATTATTCCAGTTTCCACAGTTAACAGGGGAATACTGATACAAGTACATTGGAATGGTATCGGCCCCAATACCCGATGCAAGTATCTGTATCAATGCATCCCTAATTTAAAGTTTGTTTGACTGTCTTAGTTTAGAAATGTTTTTTAATCCCTTGTTTTAAATGACCAATAGGGACATCTAAATTCCTAAAATTTCATTTGATGGGAACATTAAAATGATCAATTTGTTGCCTGATCAGAGGAACTGTGTTCTCTGGGGAAATAATCACACAGTCTTTTCAGAGTTCAATTAAAGAGAGTTCTTTTTAAAAAGCAGTTTGTAATTTCTGATAGACATTCAAGCTGTTCAGTCTGAAGAAATCAGAACCTTCAAAGATGAACTGAATGTCATCTGCATAAAAGTGTTTGAAGATATTATTATATAACACAACCCAATAAGATTGTCAGAGGAAGTGACATGTTTGTGATCAACATCTTAACTAAAAACTCTTTGATATGTGTTAGGGCGGGAGGTCAAACCCCCAATATTCAAACCGCTTTTCCACTGATTCACAGAGGTCTTTACAAAAATAAAGTATCTTTTGAATAGACAAAATAGTTGGTGGGCTTAGACATTGTTAAACCTCACACATAAATCCATAAAATAATTCCTCTCATACACATGAATGTGTCTGTTTGGATCTCTTCACCTCAGCTCATTTCATCCTCTGCTCACGTTTCTTGTCAGCTAATTTATCCTCTTCTTTATTCCGCCATCCCCTTCATTACTCCTTCGATACTCTCTTTACTCAATCATCTTCTCACATTCTGATTCTCATTTGAAATCTTTTCTTTTAACGCTCCTCTTTTTCTGTCTCTTCATTTGTCTCTGTCATACTCGTCTTTTCCAGTGTCTCTCTCTTCTTTTCTTTTACTTTTCTGACTTTTCTTCTTTTTTCGTTTCTTCATTTCACATAACATTTTACATTCTGACCAAAGTGGCACTAATCTTTCACTGACTCATTGCCCCCCCCCCAACCCAGTTGTCTATTTCAGGAACTATTTAAGTGTGATTCAGCTAAATTTACAAAAGTATTCTGCTAGTAACTCGTTCCTTCCAACAGCCCAGACTAAATAATTATGCTGACAGTAAACTATTAAGGCACTAATATGTATCTAAAGCTGACTTTAAAAATACACTCCCAATTTTTCAACTAATTTAGTTCCCACTCTTATAAATATATTCTAGATTCTGATGAAAAGTATCACAAGATATTCAAAAGGTCAATCCTGACATAAAATTATCAACAGAGTGTCTCAAATCAAACCCTAACTTTAGTCACACGAGGCACCGAGTAAAACGGCCATCTGCATTTTAATGACAGTCTAATTTATTTATAGCCCGAGTAAATTATTACAGCAAACTCTTGATATTTTTTCGCAACACTGAAATTCACATGGCTGTCTCATTTCTGCTGATAGCAACACTATGCTAATGGTGGATATGAATTTTATGTGCACCTTTCCAAACAAGCCCATCACAGAGCAGTTTAGGTGGATGTGTCAGGGAAAACATACTGTTTAGGCCCAAGTATTTATGCATATTCTTGCAGCATGCAAATGTTCCATTTCAGAAGATTGTTTGCATGGTTATCTTTGACTGGAGTGAATATGCTGACCTTATGCACAAATTTAACACGTTTAAATCTGCCAAAACCTACTACACATTTACATTATGGACACTGAGGTAAATTGGCATTTCTCATCAAGTCATTGAGCCACTGGGACTTTAACTGCTTTTAGTGTGTGTTAAACCTTCAAACGTTTTTGCAGGAGTGAATACACTGAAAATGTTAAGTGTTCCCATAGCTCATCTTGTGTAAGTCACAGTGGATTATTAAAGGAAAACCTTAATTAAATAAAAAATAATATAGACCAACTTTACTAACAAAATAATCCCGACAAGTCCTTAAATTAGACTGAAAGAAAGAGGAGCAATGCTGCTTTTAATAAAACCGAAATATTTCCTAAAAAAATATTATTTAACAAGCGTAAAGGGCATTAAATGTCAGTAAATCTGCCTAATTTTGAAATTGAAGTACACTGTTTCAGATATGAGAAGCAGTTTAATCACATGATGAGTTGAGAACAACAAAAATAATAACAAAATGGTGTTCACTGAATGAAGTATTCTATATATTTGGAACTCCAAATCAAACCATATGGATAAAAAAATGTAAAACCTGACTTGTAGAATGCCACCTTTTGAGAAAGGCACTAGCAACACCTATTAAACAGTAAATCAAGGCTGAACTTGACTATAACATGACTTTTGGTATGACAACCCTAAATAAGTAGGTGTCAGTTTGAAAATATAGTTTGGAGAAAACGAACTGGGAAATGTGACTTGACACTTTCTATAAAGATTTTTGGTGCAAGTTGGTAATGTTTTTCCCACACTAACAAAGAAAATTAAGAAAAATCCCAATAAATTAAAAATAGCTTTTTGAGTATTGGTATATTAATTAATAGATATGGTTCATACTGCTGTTTATATTTATGATACAAATGTTGCTCAAATAGAAATAAAAATGTTTAAAAAATGCAAACTTGCACTTTCAAGTCATCTTCCAAATCAAACAATCAAAAAAAATCTGTTTAAAGGGACAAAAAAAAGATAAAACTTTGGAGGATTAAAGCTCTTTGAAAGGTTCGGGGCAAACACTGTTTTTAAACTGTCAGAAATACGTCTTACTCAGACACTGATAAGCACCCAATTTCCTTTTATTTTAAAGTAAGAAAAGCTCTTATAACAGATGGGATTCCCTGGGGTCCAGTGAGTTAAAATGTCATTCAAGTCTGAGTTGGGCACCGAGTGCTACAAAACAGAGCTGCTTGTCTGTAATACTTAAAGCAATGTCTGCCAATAACAAGAATGGAAGTTTGGGATATGAATATTTGAGGGGAAATTTCAGCTAATGAAAATTGGGTTTAAAAAGAATTATCACACATTTACATTTATTTGCTTAAACAGCATATTTTCATCCATAAATAAAAATCAAATCGGAACAGTACCTCAACTACAGCTTCCTCAAGGTGCCTCACAATGCCTAGAAGTTGTTAAACTTTGGGGGTAAGCAGACATGCATGGAACCAACAATCCTTTATTTATAATTATTCATAAGGAAATAAAAATGTTGTTAATGTAAAATATTTTTGTTTCATGATGTAACAAATATTTTCTGCGAGCAAGTCAGTTCAGCACCTGGACTCTCCTCCTATGAAGCCATATTGTCAAACATCTAGAGATGTATTATTGCCATACAATTCAAAATTAGCTAATATGTGCTATGACATGGTAAAATATCTCAATTTCATCATATCAGGCATTGTTATGTTCTAATGTGAATTACATTTGGTTTTATGAGACTTTCAAATCATGACTTTTTGTTTTTAATTGACATTTTACATTGTGTTGTAACCTGAGCTGCATGGTGCCCTAGCTGAAAAAGGATTTGGCACCCCCTCCAGCAGAGGGCGCCCTAAGCAATTGCCTATGCCCAGAACCGGCCCTGGTTGGGATGCTAGAAAATCATGCTCCAATAGCTCAATGCTACCATGGGATGGAGTTGTAGACCTTAGGCAAGAAATTTAAATGGCCAGTTGTTCTTCATCAAATATCAAGCAATGGCAATATGCATGAACCAAATGTAATGAACATACTGGCCTCACACTCCACCCCACATGATGTTAAAACACCACAACCTCACAATGGAAATTTTGATTCACCAAACACAAGCTGATTGTGACCAAACTTCAAATGTAGGCTAAACCAGACGACTGTATAAACAAGACTGGTATGTGAACTTGAAAAAACAAGCAGTAGTTCAACACACAACGATAAGTAGCTGACTGATGCAACCCCGTGTCTCAAATATTAAGAACATTTCTGTGAACTTTACACCCACTCCATATACAACTGCACATTGTATATTTACACACAGTGGAACCAGCTACATGATCAATACCCCTTCATGATCATCATTAAATTTAACAACACTGATCAAAGTCTGGTTTCTGACAACGTAATAGTGGTAAAAGTACAACATTATACTGTTTATCACTGACAGGGGGCCATAAATCTGCCTCATCCCCCGAGGCTCTTAAATAGCAGCAGCTGGCGATATAAGTGTTCAAATGGGTCTCGTCTACAGCTCAGGGACCTGCCTTGACTGTGTTCTAAACAAGGCATGTTAATCAAATAAGTCTGCGTGTAACACTGAGTCGCATGTACTATCTAGAGTTGTCCCTAGTGATGCAGAATAATGCATTTAATGTGTTTTGGCTGTACGAGGAAATGTATTTCTCCCACATGCTCACAGCAACAGAGAGATGGAAGGTTTGGAGGGAAGAGAAATAGAGGAGAACAAAGGGAAATAATAATAATAATAAAAAAAAACAAATGTATTTGGAAACAAGACACATGAGAGGAAAAGGAAGGAGGAGGACAAATAACCAACAGGGAAAAAAGAGACGAAAGAATAGTTAATGAATGACAGAAGAGAGGGGAGGAGAAAAGCCAGTGTTTGCAAATTTGAAATTACAAGAATAAGCCACTAAACCCAAGAATGTCCCACAGGCAATGAGGGCTTTGAAGCACAAAACTCTGGTCGGAGGAAAACCGGTGGAAAAGGACATTTTGTGGCTCTCTGCTACAACTTTGGTGAATGAAACAAAAGGGACACCTTTCTTTAGTACATGAAACTCCAAGGTTAAATACTGACAACAGATGTGTACAAACTGACTGTAAAACAAAACCATACACAAAAACCTTCAGATATATTTTGAAAACTGGATTTTCTTAATTTTTTAAATCTTATCACTCACAATCATTATAAAAAATGTGAAAAAAACTGATTGGAATGTTATAAATTATTAATATTTCATCATAAGTTGTTAATTTGAAATCCAGTCTGCAGATTCAATTAGGAAAACAGAAAAAAAAAAATGATTGCTTCGTTCAAGTTAAAGGTTTTCTAAGCTTTATGTGATATATTTCAAGATAAATTTACTTTTACCATCCTCAGCCCAAATTTGGACCTATGGTTTGGTTTAAATCCTTAAATGAAATGATGTTATTACTCGTTTAAGTCTCATTTTGTACTATTTTCTAATGCTAAGAAAAGCAGATTTATTCAGTGTTTTGCTGTAAGTCATTCTCCAGTAGTGGGCATCATGTGATGACTGCCAAAGTTGAGTGAAACACCTCACAGCACACTGCTGTTTCTTAGGGATTAATGTGTGATTGCTTGTATTTCCTTTATTGCTGCTCTGCAGCAATTCTTTGTGTATTGCTGCCACTTCTGCCACCTCCAAGTGGCTCTGAATTTCTGTGTCATTACTGCATGTCAATACCTTTCTGTCCTTTTCTACAAATGCCCTTTTTCTCCCTTTGCCTTTTTTCCCCCCAATCTATCTGTTGGTCTTGGAGAATTTCGTCAATGTGCTATTATCGGTTGATCAATCTATTCAATGTTTATTCTTTGTTTTTGTCCCTTTTTTGTCTTTAATACTGAACTTCTACCTCAAGACCAACTGCTGCCATTCTTAAATCTAATCTTAAATCAGGACAAACAATCTTTAGCAAAGTTTTCATTTAAATGTTTTGTCATTATACAAAACAGTGTTTAGTTAAGTTATAGGCATTAGAACTGGTCTGCTATTATTCAGATTTATATATTGTTCATTACATGTGACTTCAAGACACCAGCATAGGTATTTTTGGGAATGGGCTAAAAGTAATAGAAAGTATTTCTGTGGCTAGCCACAACATTTTTTTCATGTGACACTGACTGAAAGTTGCACATACAAAGACTGTGTACTCACCACCCTGATCAGTGCTGACAGTGATGATGGCGACCTGCCGAGGGAAGAAACTCAGGTCTGACACACCGTTTAGCGACTCAATCTCAAAGGTGTAGTTGGCATGAGCTGAGAAGTCCATGACAGTGACAGTGGCGTTGGTCAAACCCAACGACCGAGGCAGAAAACGCAGCTCTTCTTCACAAAGCTCGCACTGGTTGGGCTCGGGGCCACAGCGTCTGCAGAGGACGTTGTATGTAAGGTCCCGACGGCCCCCGGTATCACTGGGCGGCGACCACTCCAGCATCAGACAGGTGTCGTTCATGTTAAACATCAAGTTACGGGGAGGAGATGGAGGGCCTGCAAATTACCACACACTGAATTAGCTAATATAGAACAACATGGGTTATGCTTAAATAACCTAAAAATCCTTCCTCATAATATATATAGTTTGTAAATAATTTTTGACATTTCTATGTGTTTTGGGGCTTATGTAGATTCCCAGTGCTTATAGAAGCATCGTGCTTCTTGTGTGGTTTTGTGTTACGTGTAAACACAGATGGATCAACAAAAACTAAAAAAAAATAATAATTAAACAAAAAAAGAGCTGACAAGGAAGCAAAAGCAACTGTTCAACAACATTCCAAAATACTGTGCAAACATCAGTCACATGGAACCAAAGGAAAACATTAGAAACAGTGGAATCTGGCAATGAGGTGAAGAAAGCGAGTATAATAAATACATGGAGGGCTGATTAAATGATGAAGAGCAGGTGTGCCGATGAGCAGCAGGTGTGTGAGGCAGATTAACTAGAGAGATACGGTTTACAATTAACAAAGACAAGAAAATACTGAAATAATTGAACATAGAACATAAGTTAATCTGGTGATTACAAAAAATAATAATAAAAATAATTAAAAAAAAACAATCATAGAACTTCAACCAAAGCCGGACATTATTAAAATTCAGTGGTTCAAATAAGTCCAAATGACATACTCGAATTATTTTCTTTTTTTCATTTTCAAAGAAAAAAGATCAGTGACAAATCATGTTTGGGTAACAGCCTCAGGACCATCAATATTTGGCCCTTTACAAAGCAGGATAACTTTTACAGGAAAACATCCAACAAGATTTTAAATAATTATTTTATCATTATGATATATTCTTGGATTATCAGAACATCTGAGTTTAAATTTATATTTTATTAATTTTTTAAAGCTTCTTTTTTCACAGTCTGATTTAACATCTCTTGTGGTTATTTCACATCAGAAAACTTGATACCAAAAGTTATCTGTTGGATTTTGTGCAGAATGAAACAATTTATACACCATAAGTGATGTGTCACGAGTCATTTTGTTCCTTAACTGTCAAAGTATTTGATGTATATTGTTGTTTATTTCAGAGAAACTCTCTCCAAATGCAAATAGTAGGGCAATTTTTTTTACTATTCTAAGTTTAATTGGGATATCTAAAGCTCTTATCACACTGGTCTGCAACTGGTTGGCAACTACTTGTAAACCCACAGCTGTGAGAAAACACTTTTATGTATGTAAAAATATCCCAGTGGGATTCAGGTCAAAGTATTTCTATTGTGCCATCACCTCCGTCCTGGAATTGCAAGTCTTATTCTGTCATATATCTGTTTTAGTTACATTTAATTGGGAGACCTCACATTTTTAAAGACACTTTTGTGATTCAACTCAATGAGCAGTACAAAATAACAAAAATGCACATAAATATTCAAACATTTTGAAACTACCTCACTGAAGAAAGCGCTTACTAACATATTTTGACAAAGTAACCATCAAATTCGGCTGTACCATACACGTCTTCTCTAATTCAGCTCTGCAGCCGTAAACAGGCTGCATTATTTTACCTCCTGTACATTTTGCTTTGTTGTGGTATTTTGTGCTCTCTGGGTGTGCATGTGTGTGTGTCAGGGTAAGCATTGTGCTGTAGCAGGCAGCCAGCTGTCAACAGGGTGGAGTTAAAAGGCCTAAGGGATTTGAACACTCCCGTCCTGCCAAGCTCACTGTCTGCCAGGACAATGGGATGTTTCCCTCTTCTCCACCATCCCTCCCTCCTGATCTCCCACCACCACTACTAAAAATCTCAGCAGACAGGAAAGCTCCTCCCACTGCTCCACCACCTCTGTCAGCATGTCCATTCTCTCCCTTTATCTCCTTCTGCCTCTATCGGCCATTATCTCACCTCCTCCATTCTCTCCATCGAGGAGAATCAGCCTACCTTCCCTGCTACAGAGCAACCCCGCTGCCATCAATCAGCCCCCATTCTTCTCTGGGGGGAGATAGGTATCAGCGCCCTCCATCCTTCCCCTCTTCACACTGTCTACTCCATCCAGCCCTTACACTCTCCCTCCACCTTTATCTCTCTTCCTGTCACATCTTCTCTTTCTTCCTCCCTACCTTTGTCTTCTTCTTCGTGCTTTAATCCCCACTTTCGTTTTATTCCTCTTGACTTCAGCATCAAGCAAATAGTCCGCGTACTAGTTTCCAAGCCACTAATTAAAATGCATTATGTCAGTAAACACAGGGCTCAAAGCTCGCGAAACTAAATGTGGCACACTAGCAAACTCCTTTTCAGTTTGTATAGTTGTCTAAACCCCACAAGGCTCTTCACACTTTCTTTGTACTCGGAGCAAAAGTGCCCTTAAAGATTTGGAGTTTGTTTGAGCCAGGAAACAAACAAACAGGTGTCGAGAAGCCATAAACAAGACACTTAATTACAAGTTTCAAAACTAAGCCACAATGGTTTGAAACTGCCACAAGTGGGTTTTCAAGTCCATTTACTAAATTAAATGCTCTTTGAAACAATATGTTTGTTAGATAAATATAGCAGCGCAACCCTATGTAGACTGAAGGGACTTATTTTAATTATGTTATATGCAAGAATATTCTACCAGGCGTATAGATAGTGTCATATCAGTGGATTTTAAAGATAAAAATTCTTTATACAAAAGACCAAATGAAAATCCAAACCTGTTTAGAATTTGTTCTAAGCTAAATAAAGGCTGCAGTTCACAATAATGTTAAAAACTTGAGTGAAAATTTGTACAATTTTGAGCTAAACTTAAAGGTTTAAGTGCTACAACATAATGGTCTACCTGAGTTTAAACTTAATGACAAAGTGTGAGGTGTGCAAGCTTTTGTGATTTGTTTTTGCTGCAAACATAGCATATAGCAAAGAGCAGAAAAAGAAAAAGCATCCAAACAATGATTTGGCTTCGTCTTAGTATAAAAGATAAATGCACTTTTCCACCCTGGAGAGCTCTCAGACGTGGCCTCCGTCTATCTCAGTGACAGCTAAATGGCTTTTTAATTAAAGGAGAATTAGTCCGGTTAAACTGTAATTTAATGCAAATATGAAGTCGTAATGACAGTCAGTGAATCATCGATGAAGACAAGGCAGCTGAACAAAAGCCACGTAATTCATCCAAAGACTCTCTAATGTTCATTTTCACACCAGATAAGTCCCAAAGACGAGACTGGATTTATGACCACAGTGAATTCTGGGGAGATACACCAGCTCTGCAGACAAAGTAATAACTTACCCAGACTGTCAAGCTCACACACGTATTGAAAGATTTAATTTGAATTTACATTGAATTAAATAAGGTTTAATCAGCTCAAAATACAAAATGACTTTTATCTCTGTAATAGTAATGACAATGCTGACTGACTGTAAGATTCAAAGTTAGTCTTTGTAAATCAACAGGGATGAACTTAACCCCCCCCCCCACATACACACTTTCACCAAAAGCCATCTGTAGCATTAGGAACATTCTTTCAAGGTGTTAATCAGGCTGTTGCTGCATCTGAGTCTCTGTGAAAACAGATATGAACTTTATTTTTGGGGAAGACTTACGTGTACAAGCCATGGTAGGAGGATCTTTTACAGCCCTGAAGAAACCCTTTTCACAGCGACAAATGGAAGCTCCTTCACCATAGCTGAAACTGTGTGGAGGACACTTTGAACAAGTGATGTTCTCAGCATATGCCTTGTAGAACCCCGGACGGCACGCTGCGAGTGAAACAGAGACAATAAAGCACAAAGTTACCGGTATTATAAATTATAAACAGAATATTATACAAAAAACATAACCTAGTAAAACTAAATATGGAATGTGTAGATATGTTGATATTAGTCAATAGAGAGCCACAAAATAATAATTTCTTTTTTTTTTTTTGGTGAACAAGTTTTAAATTTACATTCAGAACACTTTCTGTTTAATGACTGATAAAAGCAGCTAATTTAACAGATTATGTCAAAATTGTTGTGTAGTGTTAGTGTAATAAATAAAAAACTTCTACACACGTGGTGATGAAAATGTTCTGGGTTAGAAACAAATCTACATCTGCCTAAAAGTTTCAAAGTATTTAAGGCTGTTTGTTTATTTCCATCAGCAGCAGGAAGTTATCACAGTGAGTTAAAATTGAATTGAAGATTTGAAATTATAACTTCAGGTTTCGGGTGTTAAATAGCTTCAATACAAGCTGGAACAGAGATGAAACATTTACCAAAACTAAAACATGAAGAAAAGAATAGAAGACACCGGTCCAGAAACAGTTTGATTTATGCAGCTTTTTAATGCTAACCAGACACTGCAGATGATTTGTTACACAGAACTTTCTCGGAACTCATCCATGAAAACAGTTTAGAAAAATACAGCACTTCCATAAAATATTGGAACAGTGAGCGCATTAAGCATCTGTCATCATCACAATCATTCATCAAACAATCTGATCAGTGAAGCAGGACAGTAAACCAAAGTTTTGAAGCCAGTAGGGAGGGGATTGGACAAACGTTTAACTTTATAACCATTCCACGTATTCTTTTTTTGAATTCATTCTTTTGTTTTTCTCCATCTTTATTTTGCTTGATATCACAGACATGGAGCCAAAAACCAGCCTGAAGCTGCCAGTATTACATGACAAATAATCCTCAGCCAAAAACATCTTAAAGATGTCTCCTCTTGATCTAAAGTACACTGGAGTATGTAACAAAAGGTAAAATATTGTTAAAGAATATATATATATATATATTAAAAAAAAAACAGGAACGTTAAAACATTTGAAAGAGCACTGTCAGACAAAATCCCAAATACTAGAAGATCAGATGTACATTCAAATTTCATCCCAGTCTTTTAAAAAAATGTTACTCGCTTAAGTATTTTATAAGATTCTATGATTAATAATCCATGAAAACGATGTGTCACACATCCTGAACCAACTTTGGATAATCGGAGGCCGATATAATAAAACTAATCTCAAGATAAAATGAAAGATAGTTTTTTAGCAAGCTGACATCTGTCCTCATTACTGTAAGTGCAATTAAAATACGAGTAAGAAGACAAATAACATGTTTTATTGCTTGTTTAATTTGTCTAAACATGTAGTGAATATCTGCAGTGACTGTGGAATGAAAGTGACACAAGTTCTAATGAGTTGAGGATGTAATGATGCAGCAGTAAACTGGCAATTAAATGAAGACACAGATTCAGAGTTAGACACACTAAGCCTCCATTAAATTTTTTTATAATATATTTTCTGACATTTGGAAAGGATTTTGCATTGACTTTAAATATTTCTCACCCAGCAGCTATTTGAGTTCACAAAATAAACAGGATTTGACTCTGAATTAGTGTGGCATTTACTCTTCTCATAAAAGTTTTATTGAGAATCCCAAAACAACTATATACATATACATAATACGTTGAACACAACCTGTCAGATTTTAGCTGTATAACCTTCTTTGGCCTAATACACCTCTTCCCCTCATGTTCCTCTACATTTTGCATGATAATATTTTTCTTGATGTAAAGGGAGGGAGAAGAGGCGTGGCTATCAAGGCCATTAGAATATAAAGTATGTAGATGATATATAGCTTTTTCTTACACAAAAACATTGTTTGGTGTTTGTTGTGCAGAATATAGAATCACGCTTCAAACTGAGAAACAAAGATGATAACAGTGATGCTTTATTGGTAAAAATGAACAAAAACTTATAGCTGCTTGCTGTTTTTTCTTGACAATCATTAAAAATAAGACGAGCAGTTGTTGTTGCTCATATATTGGTTTTATACTACCATACATGGGCATGAAAATGAAGGCTCATTAGCATTGTGTGGAATATCTGAACCACTATTTCTTCAAATTAAAAGGTAGCGGTAAAGCTACGCGGTGAGATTTAGCCTCTTGTGTAAATGTTAAATTCATAAAATTTGACTTTAATATGCAAGATAGTTGTACATATAAAACAGCTGTTATTAAAATTATTAAAATGACTAATGTTTGAATATTTTCATGCTTTTTTTAATAGACTGATAAAAGAATATTATGTGTTTCTGTTGTTGGATGCAAATTTAATTCTAAACCGGCAGACTTTCAATTAGAATGTCACACACTCACATAAACTCTGTGCAATAAATCCAAACTCTTGGCATTTGTTTGAACATCCATTGCTGTTTCACCTTTCATTCATGTTCTGATTGAAAAGCTTAAAATCTCCCTCACAGACATCTTGACATGTCAACAAAAGGTGTACAACAAAAGTGGTGAAAACTAAATTTGATTTAGTTGTTTCATTTTCACTTATTGTTGTTAGCTCGTTGTCACTTTAATTCTGTCACATTGTCATGCCTCATATAACAGCACATTGTGTTATTAATAAAATTAGAGCTTATGAAAATTCATGACGTCTGTTCTGCCCAGAATGTCCTGAAAAACTGACACAAACTACACTTTCTCATCACTGTATTAAAACTCAACATGTAAAAGAAAAAAATACAAGAACAATTGAAGGTTATTATTATTTTATTTGGAGTTAAATATATTCTTGTGTTCCTTTTTAAAACAGTTTTAAAGGTACCAAAAAGTACCAAGTACATTAGAAATCACTTTTTTCAAAATCTTAAAGATGCCCTTCCATTAAAAACGGTTTTTCTGAGGTTTCTGTTGAATATTTTAGCTCCACAGGTGTTCTTACCTTCATAGTGGGTGTGAAACCAGGTCAACAGCTTTTCTTTCAGTTTTAATCTCTCAAACTACGCAGATGGCGATAAAACCCAAGTTCTCCCGAGTTCAAACGACCTGTATCTGTTTTCATCACAACTCCTTTGTTTGTTAGTTTTCAGCAGCTCCCGCAGTTGAAACCACGCCTAGCATGCTGCTGGCTAAAAGCTGTAGCATAAGACATAGCAAACAGGAAGACACGACGTCTGACGTTGCCATGCGCAGCGGGGCAGGAAACAGTATACCTTGATCTCATAGGCTAGTTTGTTAGCCAATCAGAGTCCAGCAAATTCGAATAATGAATATGAACGAGCTGCTGACGAAGCCTGACAAAGCAGCCTGATGGAAGGAGCCGGAACCACCCGAATTTTAACTCAGACAGATTGAAAGGTCTGTTAAAAAGGGTTTCCTGACGTTTTTTAGATATAAAATGTTTCACATTACTGGTTAATACTTAAGAAATAACCACGAAGTCCTGAAATTTATATGAAATGGCCTCTTTAAAGTTTAAAAAAGTAAAAATAGTTTCGCTTATTTGAATGTAGTTAGTATTTATGATTCTCCTAAAAGAATTTGGCATAAAAAAAAAATCAGAGACACAAGAATATAGACAAAACGCCTAAAATCATTCACAAGAGTCTTAACATTTTCGACTGATTGTATCTGCTTTGTATTGACAACCATTTTAACCTTCAAAGCACTTCAAATTCATAGAGCAGATAACGTGAAAGTCTCTTGCTGTCTGAGATTCCTGTTGCTGCTGGTCGTCAGTAACCTTATTGATTTAACATGGTTACACAAAGTGAGCCATTTGAAGGGATTCACCTTGAGGCATTGACTGTCTTTGTGTGTGTCTCCATTGATAAATGAAGCTGTTGGGGGAGAACAAGCGAGGGCCTGAAACCACAGCTTGAACGGATCAAATGGGGACAATTAGAACACAAATAGACAGAAAAGGTTAACACAAACAGACAGTAAACACACAATGCACACGCTAACGGGAACTTTTTTGGTTGTGTTGTTAATCTGTGGTAAATAGTGATCCCACATGATCTGAATCTAGTCGAAGGAGATGAAACACTGATCTGAAGGAATGTCTGAGGTGGAAAACAAGTTGGATTTTACTGAAACAGAAGTTCATTTCAACTGTTTCAAATAGAAACTGGCCTTCCAATCATCTCATGGACACAAACACATGCAGCGCACACACAGACACACATATAACCAATCTGTATTAGTATGATAAGTGACATCCCCTGCAGCGTACCAAGGCTGCCTCCGTCATTAACCTCTGATACCAACATGTCCTTGAGCCAAAAACCGTCAGTCAACTCCCCCACCCCAGTGGACCCTGTTTTAGACACTGTCAACCTAATGATGCCGCTGTCCGACCTTCGCTGAACTGAGGCGATCTTCGTTTTTCGAATCGCACTGTGTCCTGCTGCAATCTGTCTGCCTGAGCTTTGTTCCAAGGCCAGGGTGGTGCTGTACGATGGGTGACCATGCGTCACCCGCAGACGAACTCGCGTGCGGTGTCGTTAATCCACACATACTTGTACACACACACACAGAAGCACTTAGATCTGTAGAAATGGTAAGAGCTGTGACATGCAGCAAACTGAAGTCAACTAGACAGCCTGTCAAATGTGAATGAAGGCCAGAGATTTTAAGTGGAAAAAGGAAACCCACAGTCTGCAAATCAAATACCATTATTGATCCATCAAGAGTAGCAATTTTCACTTTACACACAGTTGTTGTTGTCATACTTTTACAGAGTCGTGTACAATAAATCTCTATCATTGCTTTTAGAAATGTTTCTTCTCATCCACACTGATGGAAAAAGTTATTTGAGATTACACTGCCACCATTTTTGTGACTGGTGAGCAGAGACAGTGGGATGATGCAAATAGCAAAGCAAATAAGAATGTTTAATAATTTTGCCACAGTGTTTTTTTAGCTCAAAGGTCATGCAATTTTAAATAGCTACCCCCTAAAAACAAACATCTCAATTATGAGTTATATAGTAAATAATATTTTATTTGAAGATTTTACCATACATGGTTCTTGTTTAATGATGAGTTATAGAAGAAACGTTTCTGTCTAATCTTGAGAGCACCAACAGCACGAACTGACAAACTGATAGTTTTACTGCCCCAAAACAAGACAAGACACCCGTCTGACAGCATCAGAGCTGCTATTATCAAAAAACATGACAGTTAGAGGCTACGATGTAATGCAGAATATCTCCAAATCCTCTCTCAAAAACATGTCAAGAACTTTTAAAGTCACTAAAGTTTCTGGGACATGGTGGAGATAAGTCTGCAGACTATAAATAATGAGAAATATGATAAAATACAATAAAACCTAGAGCATAAGGGGCTTGAACCGAATTAGAGAAGTGGTTTTAACCCTTGACAGATGCTGTACATTGAAACAAAAACAGAGTTTCATGGGTGACGGTCAACGAGGATATTACTTCTGAAGGAGAGAAATTAAAGTTTTTGTTCATAAAGCAGACGTGTCGCTGGGAAAAGTTCCACAGATCATAGCAGATGAAAACTTGTTTGGAAAGACAGAACCCCTTTTTTAGGTGATGAATGTATGACAAAATTCTAAAAATATTTTTTCATACATCTACAGACCCCGAAATGGTTTATTTAGATTGTCAGAATATTTATTCTAAAGCAAAAGTACAGACTGGAGGCAAAAACCAGCTTAACAAATGTTTGAGATGTACTGTTGAATGGCCTGCAGTGTGTCTGGATATGAACCTGAAATTCCCAAAAAACAAGCACCAATCGGCCTCTAAGGGACATTTTAAGATCGTCATAGCTACCAAAAAGTACTGAAAATAAAAACTAGCAGCAACTCTTGACGTTCATATAAACTGGTCAAAGGAATAACAAATGTCTTTAAATTGTTGCTTTATTATACAAGGGTTTGTTCAGTTTTATCTTCAGCTGTAACATTGAGAATTTAACAAATATCCTTTTAAGAATTAATAAAGTATGATTGATCGCTTTATGTTAGATTATATTAATTTACTGTGAATATACATAAACGCTTTTTATTTCTCAGAATTATAATGTTGAAGCTTTGAATACTAGTAAATGTGGAACATTAGATAAACAAAAGGATTCTATGTAAGACAGGTATAATCGCGGTAATGTTTCTATTCCTCATTTTTCAAGTAACCTGAACTCATTATCTTGATCATTATTTATAGGTAACAATTAATTTAGTAAACTGAATGTCACTTGACAGTTGACAAAAGTAACACATCAAACACATGGTACACAGGAGAATACAGCACAGGAAAACTAATAGGAAGAAGATACATTTATACCCTGGCGCTCTGACCTTTGGATCTTTGTTTAAATTGTGGACCTTTAGCTTTCGGCTAGCGAGAGCTGGAAGTTACCCAGAACATCTCTAGGCAACGCTCAGGGTGGCAGACGGGGTCTTCAGACACAGAGGCTGCAGATTGGTTGAAAGGTCTTCTATTCCACAATCACTGGACCTGAACCGCATTGGCAGCACCATCATTTATGAGGAGTAGACCTGTCTGTCTGCCTCTTACCTGTCTATGTCTCAACAAACCCTCAAATCCAATACAAGCTTACAGGTAATTTACACCCCCCCCCAATTTTTTCCAAGAGTCCATCAAAGCCAGTACCCCTCACGATAAGATAGGGTATTGAACATGTTTTTAATTCATATTGTGATCATATACATGAAAATAATCTACTCACTGACTAAAAGTGGAAGCTGAAGCTGCTATGATTCCCGCGGTTGGTTCTGGTAAAGGTTTGAGTTGCCTTGACATTTTTTTGTAGGTGTTGACTTTTGTAAGTTTATGTAGTTTTAATTTATCATGTTTAAATTTTTTTTCTATACTCGTGATGAGTTATTTCATGCTAATTTATTGTGTGCAGTTGAAGTGGGTAGGACTTTCATTCAGAGCTTCTAGATTTCTATTCTCTTTATTTTAACTGAAAAAAAAAATAGCGACCCTTACTGTAAAAACCCTCTAAGACCCAATATGTCACCAGCTCCACTCTACACACAACTTCTTTATATAATTGTCACTCTGTTTATGCAAGAAAGAGAATTCAAATGATTTCAAAAAGAAGAGAAAACTTGCTTTTCAAAGTAGATGCACACATGGAGCAGAGAAAGATGTGTGTGAAGTTTTCCAGTTTGACAGATGGTAGAAAAATCGGGATTTCAAAAGTTTTTACTCGAATTTGAGAGTAATTATGTGAAGAGAATTGGACAATATGAGGCTTAGCTCTTAAATAGTTTCAGAATAATGTTGCATACACATGCAAAATGAAAAAAAAGTTTATCATAACAACAAATATTGCACCTTAACAGCATTGCAACTTGTTAGTTTTGCAAAATGAAATTTTTTTGGTTCAGATTTTGTACATTCTAAGTGTTCATTCTCTTGTGAAAACAATACCCGCCTTTTGTTTTTCACTTTGAGGAGAAAGAAAAAGAGTGTCTTTTTCGTATTAAATTCTAAAGCCTGTTTTTTGGAAATGTTTTGCAGCCCTGCTATATTCAACATATGATCTGAGAAACTGAACACGCAAACATAATCATCCATGCAAGTCCATAGAAAGAATCTCCTGCTGTCAAGTGCATGTGTGAAATGTCTCACTGATACAAGTGAGATGGCAGAAATTCTGCAGTTTTCACATGTGAAAATGATTTACCACCTCAAAAGTCTTGCTGTAAATAATAAAACTTTTTCAATGCATTTAAATATAACTTACATAGTAATAAAACAATGCATAAATTGCAGTCTTTGAGCCTTTTTGATGTGTGGCAAAGGATGGTGGATTTCCCTCCTGGTGGTCAGCGAAGAAGAACAATTCCAAGAGGAGCACAATTCTGCAGCATTTACTTGCAAATCCACATCAACAAATGTTGCAGAATAGTTCAGCTCTTGAAATCAAAGGCAGTGTGGTGAAGAGGCGAAGCAAGGGATGAGATATCATTGCAGAAATGGTGGCGTTAGAAGCGAGATGCAGCTTGAAACGTATTGAATATGTGGGAAAAAAACAAAAAAAAAAACAACAAAAAAAGGAAAGCTCTATTTTCAGTTTTATTCCACACAAATATTACCATCCTAAATATTACCATCGTCACTAAAACAATCCTCATAAAGGCCTTATTGCTTTCTCTCTCTGCTGACACATTGTGAATTTAGTCCACACAAACTCCATTTTGCTGCACATAAAATCATTTCTCACTCCCCCAGAAAAAAAAGAGAAATTTGTTCTCTTTGCTCATGTAAGTTGCATTAATGTTCATTTCCAAACAAAACAAGAGAAGCTGCCAGTAACATTGACAAACACTGACATTTACTATTACGATACACTACATTCATGTTCAGCACTCACCTAAATTGTAATGTTTTATACCTACTAACACTGAAGATGATGAAAAGTCACACATCCTCTTAGGTGTTAAAGAAAAAAAAAAGAAACTGCGCTGAAGTTTAATAGTTTTGCATGCAATCAGAGAGAAAAAAGCCCACTCAGAATGAAAAGCCCTCTTCACTTCTCCTTTTTGTCCATCTCTCCAACTCATGGCACTTTCAAACTCTCTTCATTAGCAGAAGCAAGGAGTCCTATCTCTGATTTGCACTTGAGGATTAGTGGGCCTTTTAACACACCTCTGCAGAAGTGATATGTAGTTAGTGATGCAGAAGAAGCATGTTTCTTGGTGTGATAGCATCAGCAAGTTATTTATAACTAAATCAAAGCTATAAAGGACATGAGCGTGTTTTTCCTTTAACTATGATGCAAAGTTGATAAACTCACATATCAGCTCAACAGTGACAATTACATTATGGATAAAAAATGATTTCCATGCTTTTTCAGGTAAGATATTAAATATTTACCTTTTTTATCATTTTAATCACTAACATTCTTTGTGTATGTAAGTGAACTGGTGTAATACAAACATGTTATCTGAGCTATGTACTGCCAGTATGATGGAGTTAAACATTTCGTTTTGTTACCAAAAACTGAAAGGAAAAATTAAGTTTAGGGTTTGAGCTAATTCACAAGAATATGCTATTTATTCTGTGGAAAACTTTTTGATCAAACACAAAATTAGTAGTAATGCTATAACGCTGTCACACTTACACTGTAATGCTTTGTAAAAGACGTGTTCATGCCATACAAAAATGTTAAACATTAGCCATGTTTTAATCCAATTCTGAGTCTGAAAGAATGTTTATAAATGTCTGATGAGAAAATATGCATCCGGGCCCACTTACACCAAATAGTTTAAAAAAATTCTGACAGGAAACAAAATGCTAGCAGAGAGGATATCAAGAAAAACATATGTATCCAAATGTATTACTGAAGATCAAAGTCCCTCTGACACTAACACAAAGTCCTGAGTTCCCACTAAGGCCACACACAGACAATCATTCACACACTCAATCACACCTATAGGGACAATTTACACTTTTCTATTAACCTATCATATACATTTTAAGTCTGTGGGAAAAAATCCATGCATGCATGTGGAGAACATTCAGAAATGTTCTGGCTGGATTTGAACCCAGAACCCTCATGCTGTAAGGCAACAGGTGCTACAATGTGTTGTGTACCAGAATCCCCTTGACATCTCATTCTAATGCATCAGATACTCATATTTTTTAAAATACATTGCTATTTTCAGAAAAAAACATGTTTGAGCCAACTTCTGGCTTTTCCTATAACTTAAATTGGTACTTTAAGAACCCTCAAATTAATCAGAAATTGATGTTGTGGGGGTGTTTTTTTTTACATTTCTTTATCAACATGAGAAAGTTTAAACATATATCTTTATTTGATTGACCAATATTTTAAAAGAAAACCTTGTTTATTATATTGTATAAGGCACAGAAGCTTTTCACAGCACAAATATTCTCATATTTGGAACTGATGTTCATCCAAGAAAGATTTTGATATTACGTTCCATCCCAATTTCCACACCATAAGCACATAGTGAGACAAACAAACAGCTCTTGTTCATGAAAAGCTGAAGCTGCATCCTGATCTTAAATCAGTACTTTACCTGTGAAGGACATAATTTGATCTATTACATGCATTTCTTTCTTTTTAAGTTTAATGACTGGTATTTTATAAAGCTTAATTTTGTTTAATCAAGTGAGATGACTTGGAATTAGTTATTGAAGGTCAAATAATGAAAGTAATAAGAATGTCCATTTTTGTTGGAGAGAGAAAAACAATGTTAACTAGAATAATCACAGTTCTTAATGTTCAGTGATATATTTTTATTGCATGAAAAAAAACTTTAATGATGTCACACACCCTGAATTCCTCTTAAAATTCTTATTTTTTGTCCCTTTTTTTTAACCACACATAATTGTTTCACTCTTGCAGCCTATGAGTTAAGACATAATGGCTCTGCTTGTCATCATAAAAAAGTGGAAGTCTTAATGCAGTGTATTTAATTAAAATTTAATATGTATCATTATATTTTCTACTATAAACATCAATTGTGTGGCAAATCTAATTCAATCAACCAACCAACCAACCAACCAACCAACCAACCAACCAACCAAAACTTTATTTATATAGCACTTAATCATACATGAAATGCAACTAAAAGTGCTTTACAAAATAAAAATAATAATAAAAAACATTAAAAAGCAAACTAAGATCTTTTCTTGAAATTTGAAGGGCAATAAAAAAAATTGTAGAGATAACACCAAAAAAAATATACCCCACTGAATTGAAGACGAACATAAAGATGAAGGAAGTGAGATCCAAGTTTCACCTCACGTTGTGCTGGATGAGTGAATTCAGGGGCAACATTTTTCCAACAGTATATCAGTGACATTATCAGAGACATGGATCTTTTTATGAACTTTACAGAGGCCAGCCTCACTGATCCCTTTACAGCAGTGTTTATAGCAGCATAGACAGAGTGTTGAGCCAAATGAGCTAACAGAGTAGTAAACCTCTCAAAAGGCATCGGTTAACTTAGATTGAGAGCAGAGTTTCTCTCTAAATCTTACTTTAGAGACAAAACGGAGGCTGAAAGAGGCTTAAGGTTGGACTGTAAAGACTTGTTTATATACTCTGAATGAGACAATATCCTGACTGAATCTAAGGTGGTGCTGGATTCAGTCAGGATATCTCTAAAGTGTGGTAAAAGTAGTACATTTTTGGCAGGGCTTAATGTTGGACCCTACAAGTATTTACCAGAGAGATGTGACTCACGCACAGCTGAAGCATTAAGTTAGTACACAAAATTTACCACTTAAATCATGTGAATACTTGAAATACTAGTCAGACAAGGTCATTTTTAGATAATTAAATTGAATAATGGGTGAATAAAATTTGATTAAATGAATACATTAGATAATTATTTGTTAATATTTTATTAAACAGCTACACTTAGCACAAAATGTAAGAAAATTTATGTTTAGAGGATTTTTTTGTTGTTGTAACGATGCACCTTAGAAATAAATCTCATTGTTGGACAGCCTGTTTAATTCCTCTTAAATGGTCCATCTTCTGTGAGGAATCTGTGTTTGTGGGTTGATTTGGAGAACTGAGTATTTGGATTGAGTCCATGAAAAATTTGTCAACTCTGCTGATTCCAAACAGTTTATTCTGCTATTTCTTTGGTAGCATGTGGAAGAACCGTAAACGGTGGTAACAGCCTGACACCTCCTCATCATGCTGGTTACATTCTGCTGTGGGATGGCATCCTTTTTTCCCCAACAGCATTTGTTGCATAATAGTAGATGTAGTTCTGTTGGTCACTCTGACACAGACAGCACGCCCAGGCTTAACCCATGAGTATTCTGTAAGATTGAGGTCAGGGCTGCAGGCAGGCTTTGATGATGAGCCCCATGTTTCCAGTGAGGGAGATGCAGCCCCACACCATCACACTTCCTCCACCAAAAGCAGTAACCCTATCAGTACAGCAATCGGCATAACATTCAGTGTCTTCCCAGATGTTCACACTACAATCCAACTGCTGTAGGCAGCATCTGGACTCATTGCTGAACATAATCTTTCTCCACAAGTTCAGGTTTGAGTGCACATGTCCTGTTTCTGACATTCTCCATTATGTTAAACAAGTCCATTATTTTGTATTTTGTATAATGCTGAAACTTAGTCATGGGTCATAACCAGATCAGTCAAATGTGGCATGCTTGGAGCAGAACCCAACAGACCACAGTAGCAGGGTCCAGGCTCACAGGTGCTACTAATCAGGCACCTGATCATCAGCACCTGGAGCAATAATAAGTAATAGCAGAATAAGTTGTTTTTCATTGGAGGAGATTTTGCAAAGTTTTTGTGACCCACAAACTCAGCTCTGCTCTTCAACCTTTAAATCCAATTTCATTAAATGTCAACAACATTCTAAAGATAAACAAACTGTTTTTCTAATGGTAAATTTATTGAGAATAAGAATAATTTTTACAACTAAGAATTAATCCACCAAACATTTACTGTAACATTTTCTTACTTTTTGTTATAAAAATTATAATAGAACAGACAATTGCCTCATGTGATACTATGTTCTTCAACCAGAAGGCAAATGACAGATAAAGGATTCAAAAAAAGAGAATTTGGGGTTAAAGTACTAACTCTACTACTAAAGAAAATTAGAGGTAAGTATATCACATTTAATGCATTTGGTCTATAGGGTTATGTTTGGTAGATGGTAAATGGCCCAAACTACCTTTTAAAAAAAAAACATGTTTTAACGTTTTCCTATTAAAATCATTTGTGAAGGATGGATTTCTTTGGAAAGTACATTAGCCGACATCTCAAAGATTGTCAACACCAAACCCATTTTTGCAACCTTGTTCAAAGCTTAGCGGAGCGTTTGTGACTTAGTCCTAATCTTAAAGCTTTTTTGTTAAAAGTAACACAAGCTGCTTACAGGATTTCTAAAGTGTCCATATAAACAGCTTAGAGTCCACTTTTAATGTTAATTCAACATAAAAAGGTTTGTAATATAGGCGCACAAAGACGCAGCTGCCCCACTCTCTGGATTGAGTATATGTTTTTGTCTCCATGCACCTTTTCTGACAAACTATTTGGAAAAAAAATATTTTTCTTGCTCACAAAAAAGGTACCAGAGATCAAATTTATGCCACCAATTAATTTCATGTAAAGAAGCAACTTTTAAACTTAACACTTTACCCTTAATTATTTTTTTAATAACTCATATGAAAAAAAAAAATTAATATTATTACATTGAAACCAGTGTGACTAGGTTTTGACTAGTTTTAATTGTAGTCTAATTTTAGTCGACGAAAATATGTGGCAGTTTTAGTCGACTAAAATAAATATATTTTCTGAAGTATTAATTTTAACAACTGCAATATAGTATGGACATTTTCTTATTATTCCACACTTCATCTGGTGTCTTCCCGGGAGCATCTCAAACAACTACGGAAGCCTCTGCTCACCGCTCAATAAGCCGTGCTCTGATTCTTTTTGACTAATTCCTCTCTGCATCTTTCTTTTCCTCTGATTGGATTTCGTCGCTGTTTATTTTCGTGTCGTCTTTTATTCGTCAACGAAAATCAACATAATTTTAGTCATACAATAATAATAATAATCGTCTCAAATAGGGCCGTCTATTTTAGTTTTCGTCCGCAAAAATATATTTGTGACTAAAATTATGACGAAATATTTTAGTCAACAAAATTAACACTGATTGAAACAAAATAAGGGTTTCTTTGGTCCAGGTGATCCCACACAGCCACATCCTCTTTCAGATGTTAGGAGATTGATCAACATTTCACACGTCTCCTATTGCACAGGCGGTTCCTTTTCTGATCAAAGACACACTACAACTGAACTGCACGTCGCTTTTTTGTTTTGTTTTGAATACATACATTATTAGAATAGTTTATTGCTGGCTTCTGCTACTGAGAAGCCTGAGTGGTATTTGAATAAATAACACAGACAAGTTATATAACAGGTGGCATTTAAAATGAGAGTTTCAAAATAAAACCTCGCTGAGCAACAATTTTTTTTATCATATTACCTGTTTCCTTTGATTTTTACAGCACAAATCTCTTTTTGATCCTCCAGAGATTTCTGTGATGGTATCTTATTCTTCTGTGTCAGTGTCATTTTAGTGAAAGCAAATGCTCCACAAGCTGAGGCTCTGAAACAGTGTGAGATCAGTAAAATATTTTCATGTGATGAAAAACATCTCTGATGACAGATTTGCACCTTGTAATTTGTAGTTGCAGTTCAGCTTAGATTCCTTCCACCAGCACGACCCTCCATTCTCTCCTTAAACAGCTTGTATTGTCCCACTATTCTCCCTATTTAATTATAAAATTCACATGGCCATATGTCTCATGAAAGGAAGAGAAAGGAAGCTGATGTTTGCTTGTGCGGAAGCCTAATGAATTCATTACAAGGTGTTATGAAGATTAGCATGACGTTGTCTTAAACTTTTCACTCGCTGTGTGCGCCTTCCATCTGCATGATTGATGCTGACTGTTTTCTAAACACGTTGGTAAATTGACAGCAAATCGTCTGTAGAAGAGGTCGCATTAGCATAAGCGCCCTTCTTGAGGAAAATAAACAACGGCAAACCTCTTTTCAAAAAACGTGGAAACAAAAGAGGGCGATAACGACACGGCGGTCTTTCAGTAACATCAACCACATAATGGTGGAAGAGTGAAGTTAAATTGGATCAGTCGACTTCAGTGTTTCATTTTCTCTGTGTGTAATTTTCCCTTTAAGTCTTTCAGTCACAGTGCAATTGAATTCGGTGCAAACAAAGAAGAAAATTATACATCAAAATTATGCAACACACCTGTATTTATAGTTAATGCAAATTAATAAGCATTTTATTTATCCCTTCATATTTAAAGCTTTAGGTAAACTGACCAAGAAAAAAAGGTACTGAAAACAAAATAAATTAGATTTTTTTTTCTTCTAAACATAAAAATGTTTAGTTAGTTTGAATGCTTTAAAAATATAGAAGCTGTGAAATTTTAGAACCAAACAGTTTTTTGAGGATGCATGTAGAAAACATTTATGCATAAAAAAACACATTTACTTTTGCTGCAAAGAATCCAAGCCATGCACATCTGTCCTCACATAGCCATTATTATTAATTTCTGCATTTTCCAATAAATAATCTCCATCTTCTATCAATTATGTCCATGTTTCTTGCATGATTTATCTTCAAATATTCTTTTCTATTTCCTGAAAAGTTCCGTTTTTGGAGATGCAAGGTATTTTGCCTGACACTGATATATGCAGTGTCAGGCAGCATTTGGTCACCATGAGATGCAGCATTTGTACTTCTAAAAAAAGTCACAACCTATTTGCTTGGGTGACATTTCTCCAAGCCTTTTTGGTTCAGCAGGCATTTGTGTCTTAAATAAACGTTTTCAACAAAGGACAGGAAACACTCCAAGTGTAGCCATTTGGGATGATGGAGAGGGCCTTCATGGTACTAGTGGGGAACATTTTCCAGTAATTAGGGAAGAATGAGCACAATTGGAGCACAAGCTTCTCTTGTTAATGATCTGTAGACAACACACTTACTTTGCACAATAGCTGCAATCCCACACACACTCACAGACACACACCCACACATTAAAGCTGACAAATTCTGTACCAATTTGTTGCAGATCAATTACTCTAGTAGTTAGCATAAAACAAAACCAGATTCATCAAGTACAAGGGAGTGAAATATTCTTCCTTTTAATGTTAATATGTAGTTCAACTGTACACCAATATATTGGGGAAGAGGAGTGTTGTAGGATGTGTTGATTTCCCTGTACATACATGTAAAGGTGCAACATTAGATGTTAATTTAAACAGAGGAATTTAATTAATTTTAAACTAGTTAGATTAGGAAAAAATGTCCAGACACACAAGATATCACCCAGAAAAAAATAATCCATGCAATCAGACGTGTTAATGAGAAAAAAGGGGAACTTTCTTTTTTTTAAAGCCTGCTCTCACTCAAAATAGCCTGTTAATGATCAAGACATACAGTAATTGTACATGTACAGTGGGGCAAAAAAGTATTTAGTCAGCCACCAATTGTGTAAGTTCTCCCACTTAAAAAGATCAGAGAGGCCTGTAATTTTCATCATAGGTATACCTCAACTATGAGAGACAAAATGAGGAAAAAAAATCCAGAAAATCACATTGTCTGATTTTTAAAGAATTTATTTGCAAATTATGGTGGAAAATAAGTATTTGGTCAATAACAAAAGTTAATCTCAATACTTTGTTATATAGCCTTTGTTGGCAATGACAGAGGTCAAACGTTTTCTGTAAGTCTTCACAAGGTTTTCACACACTGTTGCTGGTATTTTGGCCCATTCCTCCATGCAGATCTCCTCTAGAGCAGTGATGTTTTGGGGCTGACGCTGGGCAACACGGACTTTCAACTCCCTCCAGAGATTTTCTATGGGGTTGAGATCTGGAGACTGGCTAGGCCACTCCAGGACCTTGAAATGCTTCTTACGAAGCCACTCCTTCGTTGCCAGGGCGGTGTGTTTGGGATCATTGTCATGCTGAAAGACCCAGCCACATCTCATTTTCAATGCCCTTGCTGATGGAAGGAGGTTTTCACTCAAAATCTTACGATACATGGCCCCATTCATTCTTTCCTTTACACGGATCAGTCGTCCTGGTCCCCTTGCAGAAAAACAGCCCCAAAGCATGATATTTCCACCCCCATGCTTTACAGTAGGTATGGTGTTCTTTGGATCCAACTCAGCATTCTTTCCCCTCCAAACACGACAAGTTGAGTTTCTACCAAAAAGTTCTATTTTGGTTTCATCTGACCATATGATGTTCTCCCAATCCTCTTCTGGATCATCCAAATGCTCTCTAGCAAACCGCAGACGGGCCTGGACGTGTCCTGGCTTCAGCAGGGGGACACGTCTGGCACTGCAGGATTTGAGTCCCTGGCGGCGTAGTGTGTTACTGATGGTAGCCTTTGTTACTTTGGTCCCAGCTCTCTGCAGGTCATTCACTAGGTCCCTCCGTGTGGTTCTGGGATTTTTGCTCACCGTTCTTGTGATCATTTTGACTCCACGGGGTGAGATCTTGCGTGGAGCCCCAGATCGAGGGAGATTATCAGTGGTCTTGTATGTCTTCCATTTTCTAATAATTGCTCCCACAGTTGATTTCTTCACACCAAGCTGCTTACCTATTGCAGATTCAGTCTTCCCAGCCTGGTGAAGGTCTACAATTTTGTTTCTGGTGTCCTTTGACAGCTCTTTGGTCTTGGCCATAGTGGAGTTTGGAGCGTGACTGTTTGAGGTTGTGGACAGGTGTCTTTTATACTGATAACGAGTTCACACAGGTGCCATTAATACAGGTAACAGGTGGAGGACCGAGGAGCCTCTTAAAGAAGTTACAGGTCTGTGAAAGCCAGAAATCTTACTTGTTTGCAGGTGACCAAATACTTATTTTCCCCCATAATTTGCAAATAAATTCTTTAAAAATCAGACAATGTGATTTTCTGGATTTTTTTCCCTCATTTTGTCTCTCATAGTTGAGGTATACCTATGATGAAAATTACAGGCTTCTCTGATCTTTTTAAGTGGGAGAACTTACACAATTGGTGGCTGACTAAATACTTTTTTTGCCCCACTGTAAGTGTGTGTGATGGGTGACTGTGAGAGACAAAAACCTGTGTGGGCACGTATGCACTGCATATGAGTTGGAGCTGGCAGGATTAGGTAGATGTTGTAACCCTCACTACACTTTTATAGGCAGAGTTTCAAAAGTGTGAGGTCATACAGGACTGAATGATGGCCTGCACAAATAAAGATTGTAATTGCTCTTGTCAATGTTTGTTTACTGTGCTGGAATGTTTTTTATTTTTATTTTTACATAACCACAACAAGGCAATATCAGCTCGTCTTAGCTGCTTTGTGAGTTAAATTATTGTGAATTTGAATGTTTTCAGGCTCATCTGCTTGCCACATAATTAAACAGGCTTTGGCTCTGGTCCCGACACTCCCTGTACTGCTTCTCTGGCTGCATAGATAGACACAATTTTCCCATGAAAACATGAACAATGCAGACGTGTCTGAGACTATGATGGTTATGCAGTGATTTTTGTTGATTGGTGCCTGATGTCATGTAATAAAGTCATAAAATTAGTCTGTATTATTCACACAGATCTAATTTCAGAACATTTTTCCCTGCAGTTTTGTTTATTTACTGATTTTTTTTGCAGAAACCTTTTGATATTGTCAGGGTTGTGAGGTTTTTGTGTTTGCTTTTTAGATATTCTACCAGGTTTCCTGTGATTTTATTTTGAAGGCCATTCTTGTTTCCTGTTTCCCTTGGGTTTTGTTGTTTGCTTTACTCATTCTCAAGTCAAGGTTTTATTGTTGCTTTCTTTCCATTTCTGTGTGTTTCTCCCTCCCTCTTTTATATGTGCTACTGTTCGTCTTATGCATTCCAGTGGTCTCTCTGATTTCATGTCTCCATCCCTCCTTTCCTCAGCTTTTCTCTTTCTGGTATCACATCTGTTTCTCATCATCTTGATTAGTCTCTGTGTCTTCTCCCCTCAGCTGTTCCCCGTCAGTAATCAACCATCCTCTGTATAAAAACTCACTCCTTTTTTATTCAGGTTATTGGTGTATTACTTAGTCTTCCCATCATGTCTTGTGCTCTCAGCTTGTGAGTACTGGTGTTTGTGTCCATGTCAGTTTTTGTTTCTATATTATTAAAAGTTTTAATGTATTTTATTCTGCAAGTCTCCTGTGTTTTCCTGCATTTGGGTCCACCACTCCACACCATGACAGATATTGTTCATTTGCTTTAAAAATCCTCTTGTCTTCAACTTTCCATCTCTCTTGTTTTGTAAGGATAAACTGCACAATATACTGTAATACAAAAGCACAATGATGGAAACATCAGTGAAAAGGAAACTAGTCCAGAGAGAAACTTTGAGGTCACAAAAAAACAGAGGAGCATTGATAAAGGCCACTTTAAAATCTCAGAAGAAAACCTCATGCATTGAATTCAAAGAATAAACAAATGTCTTGGGGTTAAAAGCTTTTGCTCAGTTTTGATATATGGGCTAACATGTGGTGATAAATGTATTTTTGAAACCAGCTTTCAGCACTGCCACTCTCCAGTGTCTTTTGTGGGCTTGCCTTTATCTAATTTATCGTTTATGGCCGTGACAGTCCTTTGTTATCTTTCCTCTGCTGTCATGCTTGTGTGATAACACATAACAACCTACAACACAAGGGTTTGTTGAGTGTCATTGATTTTATGTGCTTCACTCAAACACCCGTGCAGGAGTCAAGACCTCCGAGAGAAAATCACAGCTACTGCTTCAGTGAGATTTTATAAAGATGGAAAGATCTTGATGTATGTAGGTAAGTGTGAACCACCATCTCCATATTATCATATAGAATTTTACCATGTTAAAGTAAACTCATAAAACTCATCTACAACATAAAGACTGCACTCATTCCTGGAAATACAATCCCAAAAGCACACAAACTTATACAGGCATAAAAAAGAAATATATCCCTTTCAGATTCCTTTTTCCTGATCTATAAAGAATAATAGTGTTTAATAAGGCTGACATTACTCTGGGATAATCCCACTCTCTCATGCACAGACACACAACCAATTTCATTTCTACCACCTCAGCTGTTTTCTCTGCACTACAAAAGCCCATTTTAAGAAAAGACGACTAGAGCACAAAACCAGGCCTCAAATATCAATTACCAGTGGTGGGATGAAGGAAAAATAGATGATGGATGACACATTTTCTCAAATCCTGTGCAATTCTTTTCATTGGAGTTTAATATGGTTTTTTTTTAATATGCAGAGATAACTGTGTATATTGAAAGGAGAAATAATGGTGGTAAAAAAATAACAATTTTAAAATACTGTAAGGCTGTGAATATATGTGATTGTATATGGAACATTTAGCAATAAAAAGAAATGAATACATGTTAATAGATCCAACTGTCTTCCTGAATTTAATTCATTGCTCTTAAGAAAAAAAGATAATGATTTAAAGTACAGAGTCAAATAATCTATACCAGTTTCTATCATCAGAAGCAAATAAAGGTTTGTATAATACAATTTCCTTTTAAAGCTGGGTAACAATTATTCCTGATTCACTAATCATAGGGTCTAAAATAGTTTAGATGAAGTGTAAATTATAAAAAAAAACTTTTTCTGGAGGTTTCATATGTTTGTCTTTTTAGAAATAACATCATTCTTTCAAAATGAAAATAAAAGTACCAGGAACAAGTTTTATTTAGGCTTGTCACCCTTTAAAATATCACCAAACATTTCAAACTGTTTATGTCCTATAAATAGGCTATAGAGATGTTTTATATCTCTTATATTTTATCTTATTACGTACAAATTTTTGTGCTTCCTGCCTGTTATTTTCTTCTAATTTTTGTTTGAAAGACCGTTTAAGTTCTTTGGGTTCCTCAGCTTTCTAGACAACTTTTCATCAGATTCACTCTAAATTAGCTTCAGAAGGAGCTGCATCTACTTTCAGACTGTTCAGATCAGATGGATAAGTGGTAACAGTGTTCCTCATATATAAGAACGGCAGTTTGTTCTAAGTGTTAACAGTCTGAATGGCTCCGTCATAGCACGACTCTGCCACCACTCATTATAATACTTGGCTGAAGACCTTGGTAGGACCCTTATTCTGGGTGATTTTTCATGATCTAATTGGGGTCATCATTTGGTGTCTAAAATTCTAAAGTCTAAAATTGCTAAATGCCATTTAAACAATTCAGTATTTAAACATGAAAGAGCATTTTTTTTTAAATGTAGCTTTCTGAGAGAAGAAATAACTTTATGGTTTGCACTCTCTGGACTACAAAATTTTAGATTTACTTCCACAGACATGAACGTTCAACCAGCCCCTCTGACTGAACGCATAAAACAGAATCTTTTATAACCAAACCCACACACACACAAAGTGAGAGACTGAATTCACCGCCAGCTGTCAAAGCAACATATCGTTTTCCATTACATTTATATTTGTAGTAGCTCATGTTCAAACTTTATGAAAAAAAAGTCACAATAACAAACATTACTCAGCTAATACAAATATTACTCAATACATATTTGCATGTCATAGTGCTCCATTATTATCAACTCCTGATACTGCTGAGAAGGAAATTTACAATGGATTTCCTCCACCTAGATAAATAAATGTTGCTGTGAAATGCTGAGTCTAAATTGTTTATCGATTTGTGATGCACTGAAATTCAAACTGTTTTTGTGGTTGTTTGTTGAACAAGTTTTTAGAATGATTAAATACTTTGGAAGAAACTGAGTGGCACAAACGGATTAATACAGAAACGTTGGGAGGTGAATGCCCAAAATAATGGGCTTTACCTGCGTTTCATTTGGCATGTAAACACAAGCAACGTCTCTGCCCTAAGGCTAATATCTCATTCAAACTACTCAATGGATAGCGATAAGGTGTCAATGAATTAATCACATCTTGCTGTATTGGTTTCGATATTTTCTGCATCTTACTGAGGATGACTTTAGAGTGAGCGTGTAGCTTGGCTTTTTACAAATCACGCCGCTGTCCCCAGTTTGCATAATTAGTTTAGTGTTATTGCATTCGCATGGAACAGAGGGTGTAAAATGCGTTATTGCTTTTTAACCGAACACAGTGGGTAAACTAATGTGCTCTACATGATCAATAAATCATATCTGAACACATCGACTCCCTGCCAACTGGAAAATGAAGCAGAGCTTGTGCATATGAAACAAAGGTATGAATGCTTCGTGTGTTAATATTGGTTTAATTATAAAGTAAAATTGTTGGGAGTTGTGTACTTGACTTGTCTTACATCTTGTCAAATGAAGTCATTACATTTTTTTTTGCATAATGTTTATTCATAAATGCCTGAAGGTGATGTTAACAAGCCTCAAAATTAATCAGAAAACCTTTTACTTTAAACCCCAAAATTATGAAAATGGAACTTGCTAATAGCAGCTTCTACACATTTTCATTACTGGTTGCATTCTCCTCTCCTCCCACACTGTGGGTGGCAAGGTTAGTTGGTCCACTTTGTAAAAGCTCCCTGCAGTTTGCTAATCATGTTGACCGCCATCTACCAAATTAAAGCTGTCACTGCCGCTGCTGGATGCTGTAGGTCTGAGCAATGTGGCTTCCAATGGATAAATGGATCCACCACATGGGGCAGTTTCTGTTGTGGTCTGTCCTACAGATACTGCTGCATGTAGACCTTGTGAATATCATTTGAAGCAGATATTTTGTTTTATCTACATATTAGATGTTTTTAATAAAATATTTGTGGAAGTTGAGTTGTATTAGTAGCAATGTGGTTACACTGTTGGTTGCCTCTGAAGTAATTTTTCTGCCACTTCATGTTTCCTCCTCTCACTTTGCTGTTTCCATTTTATATGCAGTTATTGGTTGTCATTTTTTTTAAACCCACAGCTATTGTTACAATTCTGCACCCATGCACTTGACATATTAACCACTGGCATGTATAATAACTATATTAATAACTGTTTACAAATAAAATAATCATAGTCATGTTCTACATTATCGACACCAGGGTGGCTGGTTGGGTACAAAGCAGGGCTAAAGTGAGTATGATGTGGACAGATGTGAGTACAAAGGTAATCATAGCAGGAAGTTTCTTTTCATACTCATAATAATATGATTACATGACCAAAGTTGAATAAGTTCAGCTTGGTTGAAAAAAAATCTTTCAAAATCTATTTATAGAAATACAACAAACAATGAAAAAGTTCTTTAAAAATCTATTTTGCAAGAAAATTCTATTATATTATGTATCAAACACATTGTATATAAAAAGCAGACCATTGTTGTCACATTTTTTGTTTCATTTTTAGACAATTTTACCTTTTCTGTATATTTTTGTGGTATTAAATTGACACTTGAAATTATTTGGGTTTTTAATGCACATGATGTATAATAAAATCAATGTGCAAACATGCAACAGGAGCTGATGTGCTCTGGTAGTTTTACCTCATGAAAAAAAAAAAACAGTTTAACTCAACTCCCAATATCATTTCATTTTCTAAACCTCTACTTCAACCTACTTTTATAATCATAAAAGACTCCAAGACTGATCTTCTCCTGCTTTAATCGGATAACCAAAATGATTGCAGCAAGGAATGTGGCTTCCGACAGAATGCCAACACTTTGTTTCAAAACGGTATTTAAAACATTATTATCAATATTTCTTGTCAACAAAACCAGTTGTAGCCGTCATACAACAGGACAATAATGTTCACTTTAGCTTCAGTGTGTTTTCAATATTGTAAATGTGATGCAGCTTAAAGCCGGTATAATAAAGTTTAGAGCAGTCTCAAAGCTCTGAGGCTAGGTAGTCCCCCAGGCAGACATACAGAGTATCAACATAAGCATATTGAAATCATTTAAAAGTTGTTGAATATGCAGCTTTCTGACAAGTTCACTGAGCCACAAAGCTCCCTTGAGCCAGCCCCTGTCGCAGTGACAGAAAAACACAGAAAAAATGAATGCTTTATTATAGGGACTGAGAGGCTCCTCTTTATATCATTGCATAGTTATCGGAAAAGCTCCACCTCTGAATTAAATGCAAATGTTCAACAACATGGCTTAGTGAAGGGATTTAATTAAGTACATATCTGTTTATTTCCCTTGCAATTAAACCCCACTGGAGTCCTCCAGCAGTTCAAACATATTAGAAAAATGCATGTGTCAGAAGATGATGCCGCAGCCCATTAGCCTATCCACAGGCCCACGGAGTGCATGGAGAAGAATGAATATTAGATAAGATTTTATTTCAGTCTGTTTTTTTTTTACATTAATATAATTCAACTGTTAGTTCTAGTCTAAAGAGTAAAATTAGTGGAAAATCACATGTGAACATTTATAGAATGTGCATAATGTCTTTACTGAAAATCCACAACCTATATGTGTTTGCCCAGTGCAATAGCAAAAAAAAGAGAAAGATAAAAGTACTCCCAGGTAATCTTGTTTTGTGTCTTCTTGCTAAAACATTAGTTAATGACAGAACTGGGGGGAGGAAGATTTTAATTAGCCAGGAGAGGAAACTTCATTAAATCTCTCCATTGGCCTTTCCTGTCCTGCCAGGCTGTGTCTTTGTGCAAAACGCTCACTGCCATTAGGTAAAACACTGTGGTGATGTGAAGAAATCACAACAATCTCCCACTCAGCTTGATGCCGTTGATGGCCAGGCAAAATTCCCACGGTCAACGTAAATGCTCATAGTTAGGCTAAAATGTTTTATATATTACAGAGCAAGTTGTTTAAAAGGACTTTTCATCATTTTCTACTGTAAATAATATAAATCTTGCTTCAATTTAATGAACAAAACTAAACATTATTTGCAAAAATATGTACAAAATATTTGTTCATAAAAAATATCATAAAACTACAGGAAGAATCAATGTCCCTTTGTTGGGCCTGGGTATGATTTTATTTATAAATTAATATTTTTGCACATTTTACAGTATATAAAATGTCTTTCTTGCCACTTTAACAAAAAGGAGGTTATACAATTTGTGTTTTAAACTGTTAGAATATCTTGTGTTTCAAATGTATTAGATAGCAAGTCCTAAATGGTGAGAAATAAAAAGACGACAAGCTGGAGAAGGAGGATAAGCCATCTAAAACAGGAAAGATTTGAAACAGCTACATTACAAAGGAAAAAGATATGAGTGTAATTTTGCTCACGTATGTGCTCTAAGATAAATGTGATCCCATCTACCGCCACTTTTCTTTTGTGTCTCTATAGACGGCTAAAACACCTCCCACATCTCTCAGAGGAACACAACTACACAGACACTTTCTCCTCATACCACATCCTGCCTATTCTTTATTCTTATGCCAGCCATTGCAGTGTATCACTTTATTCCTTCTTCAAAGCTCCAGAGAGACGAGTGTCACAGGCGAAAAGTGAAATGAGAAATTCCCATTGCCACCTAATTGCATGGCCAAATCGATCCTGTAATAGATTCCTTCTTGCTGACATCCAGTCTTACTGACAACACTATCAGACAGACAAATCAGAAGAGTGTTTGTGTGGTGTGTGTGTGGGTTATTCAGTTTTCAACATGGAAAGAGCTTGATGGCCAGATATCTGTGTGATTGCAACAGAAACTCTGACTGAAGTTTTGCAATATGCAATTGTGCCCCCTTTTTCTGTAGATCAGCTCATATGTGGGTAATCTCATATAGAAAAAGAAGAAAAAAGACAATATCTGGAAAGTGTGTCAGTCTCACATATGGATACTTGATCAAAAGTCTTTGGAACACTATTGTAATGCTCCAGCTATGGTTTTAGTACTATTTTTATTCATTTTTTTTCTCAATACAAAGTGGAAAGACAAACATGTAGGTGATCAAAAGGCAGGTTGAAGAACAAAGCTTGCATTTTAATCACAAACATCCTTGTCAGTATAACATAACACAGTAAGCAATAATACTCACAGGAAATGAAAAGATTGAATCAAAAAAACAAAACAGAAAACAAGGATTTGACAATGGAGTGGGGAAACCAGGGAGTATATATATTGGAAAAAAGTGTATACTGATTATAAACAGGTGACCAAACAGGGGAGATGAGGAGCAAGAACAAGTTCAACTGAGGATATGAAAAGACTTTGACCAGAAATACAAGAACAGAATACACAGTAATGCATATAAATACCCATAAGTCAATGAAACACCTGAAAAATTAACTGTGTAACACAATATAAAGCCATAAATCAAGACAAACTCGTAAACTGTGATAGTCGCCACCTTTTCCATAAATAATAAATATACACTTCTAACAAAAAGTTTGGGATATTTTGGTTTCAGGATGAACCTAATATGCACTATAACCTTTCCAGGTGAACTTAATGTGACCTTCCCTAAACTTTAAATGCACATGTCCATCTCTTCTGTGTCTCAGTACTTTTTACACAACTTGTTCTCTAACAAGGAGCTGAACGCCACAATTGGCAACAAGCATTTGATTCATTTCCTGGTTCAATCAGAGTTGGTATTTAAACAGTCTCCTCATTAAGTTGTTCACAATTTGACATCATGAGACCAAGACCAACAATTGGTCAACAGTGCCTCACCACTGCGATGCTTTAAACTAGATGTTCTCAGATGAAAGTGGCCACTAAGGTTAGAGTGTCACTGTCATATTAGGTTAGTAGCTAGGTTGCAAAAAAGATACAGAGAGACCAGCAGAGTCAAAGAAAGGTATAGAAGTTGACCTTCTTTTGGCCACATCCCACACTGATGACCAGAGGCCATTTCATATAAATGTCAGGACTTTGTGGTTATTTCTTAGGTATTAACCAGTGATATGAAACATTTTATACCTAAAAAACGTCAGGAAACACTGATTAACAGACCTTTCAATCTGTCTGCATTAACATTTGGGTGGTTCTGGCTCCTTCCATCAGGCTGCTTCAGCTGCTTCGTCAGCAGCTCATTCATATTCATTTTTCGAGTTTGCTGGACTCAGATTGGCTAACAAACTAGCCTATGAGAGCAAGGTATACTGTTTCCTGCCCCACTGCGCACGGCAACGTCAGATGTTGTGTCTTCCTGTTTGCTACGTCTTATGCTACAGCTTTTAGCTAGCAGAAAACTAGGCGTGGTTTCAACTGTGGGAGATGCTGAATACTAACAAACAAAGGAGTTGTGACGAAACAGATACAGGCCGCTCGAGGGAGAACTCAGGTTTTATCGCCACCTGCGTAGTTTGAGAGATAAAAACTGAAAGAGAAGTTGTTGACCTGTTTTAACACCCACTATGAAGGTAAGAACACCTGTGGAGATAAAATATTCAACAGAAACCTCAGAAAAACCGTGTTTAATGGAAGGGCCTCTGCTGAGAAGCTGAGAACCACCACGTGTCATGTCAGACCATTCAAAACAGTTTGCAACACATTTTTATATCAATCAAAAAACAAAGAAAAATGAGTATGTAATTAACTTTTACAGCCTTAAAGATCAGTGATGAAGTATTAATAAAAAAACTTTTCCTCTTCCCTGGAGCCCAAAACCTAGGTTTTGGGCTCCAGGGACTTTTCTGTCACTCTTCTATTTTCATTAGTTTTAGAAAACCACAAATATTTCAAACATATTTCACCTACAGTGCCATTTCATTTTAAACTTGGGTTGATTGAAAGAAGAAAAACACAAGAAATTGGGAGATGGTGTGTATTTGTGTGCTGCAGACAGACTGTGGCTGACAGGAGACTTTAGGACCTATTACACTGAAATCCTTTGCTGTCCACATGATGTTAATCACAATCCTTATTTCCATGATATTGTTATTGTCAGTGTTATCCTTATACTTATAAACAATTTTTATTATTATGGATTGTTAAAAATTGAGGGCTGTGTTGAAAAGAGGATGACATTAAACTTGATGAGATGCATTAATGCATGAGGATAGCCATTAGCGATTTTCAGGTTAATGGCATTAACCCTGTTAACAAACAATAAAGGTATTTCTATGTGAAGTTGACATGTTCTCTCTGTGACTGCAAGGTTATTATTCAAGTGTTCAGCTTTCCTCCGCACTCTGAAGAAATGTCTATTATGTTAATTAGTGGGTCTCTAATGGAAAATGGACCTACAACCTGCCAGTCTTTAAATCCCACAACACTTTAAAAAGGAAGTATAGCTAATTGATTGATTACTACAGAAATAGGAAGCAAACAAAGTAAAACTAGGATGTCAGCATTTTGGGAGTGTCTGTTCAGAATACATTGTTGCTTTCATGATTTGCTATTTGTAACAAGAGGGAATAGATTTATGTAAAAAACAAAAAAACTGTGGTTACATGTTGTTACAATTGTGTAGCAACACCAGTCCTAAGATAACTTTAGTTCTATGATACTATCCAAACTAATGTTTTATTTTCTAGGTGTCTGTAAGATCAGCCTTTATTGACCTTGAAAAACAAAGTTAACACAGATCTGCTGATTCTTTTGATTTTATCCTTCAGAAAACTGACCGGCAGCATCAGCAGTGCTAAGACGCCTGTGACTGGGATGAATGACAAACCTTTTCTTTTAGAAAACTAGTTACATAACTGAAAATGTATCAGTATATATTCTCTAACAATTATTACAATACCTCTGAATATTAGATCAATTTTATTTTATAATGTAGCCATATGCCTCTAATCTTACCGGTACTCCAGTATTTTGCTTTTGTGTTTTTCTCTCACACTTTATCAACTGTATAGAAAACAACATGACACATTAGTGCCAGAAAAGGTGATGAGAATAAAACGTATAATTGTAAACACTTTAATGCTTCTCTTTTCCTGTCATAACTTTATTATCTGTTGTCACCTGGAATTAAGTCTAGTGCAATGCATCAATGAGAGAGATGCAGTCAGATCAATTCCACATATAAAACAAGCTGTACTGATTTATAAATCAGATCTCCAGTCTTTGCCTTTGGCTGCTCAATAAGCATACATCAGTTTTAGTGTAAAGTGTGGGATGAGCTGCCTTCTAGCTGCAGCTGATGATAAAGACTAAAGTGCCTCATCACATAAGCTCTCTCACACACACAATTAGGAATGCACAGATGCACTTTAAGCACAGAGTAAGAAGAAACACAGATATAAAGCAACAGACAACTCAAAAAGAAACTTGAAACTTGGAATTTCACCTGAACTCATGATTAAACAGAAAAAAAATGTCTGCACAAGCCCAATTTTGGTTTCCCACAGCTTCCTTTATCCTCTATATCAAATCCTAAAGACTAAAAATATCAAATTGTCACTGTGGACCTTTACAGCTGCTTTAAATTGTTTTGGGAAGTTATACAGTTCTCATTCAAACCATCTATTTGACATCTTTATAGAATAAAAGGTTTCCATTGTAAAGAGTAATGGCAGTTTAAATGGCCTCTAAAAGGGGCAATATTTGAACATTCTCCCTATTCGTGGGCAGGCAGAACCACTTAGAATCAAACTGTAACTTACAAAAGGTGGAACAATAAATAAAATGACTTTAAAGCTGTACTTATTAAATAAACGAGCATACAGCATTCACAGTACATTATATATACACTTGTCAGTTTCCCTACATATTCATTAAGAATTTCTCAATGTTTGTGAAATCTTAAAATGTACACATTTGAATTATTAATGTGACTATTGCTCTGATTTTTTTTAACTGGCACCTGCTCGCTAAATGGTCTGATATAATACGAGTAATTTCCCTACCACTACAGTACTTTTTCCATGTACACCTGCCAAAACAACTTGATTTTGAAAGGCTTATGAAGTACAAACTACATTCATTTCTAAAATAAAGCCATCCTAACATTTCCAGCTTTAAGTCAACAGCAAACAGCAGTCAGCTCCTCAGTATTAAACCTTGTTTTTTCTTGTTAATCTCCACATGCAGTAACCCAATTACAGCTTCTCTATTTTATCTGTGTCAAGAATACTCTTCCCGAGGCTTAAGCCTATACTTTAGCATGATTATTAAAGTAGATTTAAATTCTGAGATTTTATTACATGGCTGTATTTGTTAGTGGGGTCAACAAAAGTTCAGACTTCAATCCATCCCAGGGGAAAAGATTTCACACCACAGTCTTCTCCAAAACTGACCCAGTTCTGCTATCACCGCTTGCCGCATTCAATAGCTGGATTAAGTCTATCCATAGGACACTTGTGCATGTGTGTGTTTGTGTGTATGCAGTTCCACCAGTGTGACTAACAAGCTTGGCTGTCGCAGTCTGGCAGATTGAGAGACACCTACTGCTAGTTAAAGCATTCCGTACCCTCGGGTTACTGGCTCACTCCCTGCACTGGTCACATATGAGATGACAGGGTGAGGAGGGAAAGGGTGAGGAAGAGTGTGAAAGAGGTGATGCTACTGTCGCTGTGCTGACATTTTTCTAAAGCTAATTTTTATATGTATGCTCACACTTTGACATTTTTAACACATGAAATACAGGTCATCTGGGCAGCAAAAGCAAATGTGATAATGTCATGTGTCTCATACCAGCCAATTCACGCTGCCAAAAATATGGTCTCAATTCAAGGTCCTGTTTTAAGCAGAACAGACAATCATTTTACTCTGCTGGTGATGTGTCTATCCATATTTAGAACACTGCCATGACTTTAAACATTATTAAACTTTTCAGATGTAGAAGGTAACATTAAAAACTAACCTTAAACTAACAATTAAACATAGATGAACTACATGTGATGAGATCCTGTTTGTTCATTTTTCTTACTGCAAATAATTCCCAAAATACTTCAAAACAAATTATGATGGTTTATCATACATAATCGTAAAGCTCGACAGTTTTTGAAAAGCTGCTATAACATATTAACATCAGTGATCAATCCCACTAAACATAAGTGTTATGATCTCTTTTCACATCATATATATTTCACATTCATCTTCTCAGTGGAATTAGTTCTTTTTTGTGCTGAAATCAAGCTTCTGAACTTATTATTAACGCATTGTATTGTACATTAATTCTGTTGGCTCATAATAACTAAACACGTATTCATAATGTGGAAGTTGAGGGCAAAGTAAAACCCCTAGTGCCCCTAGTGGCTGGCTGCAGTATAAGTTTTAGAAGTACAATATGGTCACATTCATGGAATTAGATAGAGATGTGCTGCTTCATTTGGGTCCTCAAAATGAGTGCACATGTAAAGAAAAAATAATGCTACAAGTTGCAGGTCACATTTTTAGCAATAATAGATCAATGTCTGGATGCCAAACAAGAATGTCTCCATTTCTTATGACCCACACTGATGAAATACATTAAACAAAAGGGATGCCGTCAAAGGACTGCCACTTATTGAACACGTGTCGATGGGGTAATGAGTCAAGAAGTTCCGGCTCATGGCTACAGTCAGTCAATATGCATCTGAAAAATCTGAATAGCAACAGAGATATCTTAATCACAACAGCTGTTGGAACTACATCTCAACCTTTATCACTGACAAGCATTGCTCATAAAGATTTCACTTTCAATACAACAGACAAAACATGCATGTTTTTATGTATTAATTCCTAGTCAAAAGCATCTTGAGTCTTTTAATCTACGTCTCCGGTGTAAATAAACTGCCACTCAGAGAAAACAATGTCATCACTGATGCTGAACCCTCAATAACCCCAGTTTTTCCTCCCTTTTTTATGACTTGGGAGCAGCTGTCTTCAGATCCTAAAACATACTTTCATTTGTGACAAGTCTGCTCTTCAATCGAGCCTTGTGATGTTTTATCTGGGCCATGTCATATTATACATCCCCTTTAATGACTAATTCAGTCTCTTGGCTTGTGTACTAAAATAGAGCACACACACACACGAAGGAAAACGGAAATCAATTGAAATGTTGCAATGTCTGACAGGACTGTGCTTGAGGAGAAAAAAAAAAGAAGAACATCAGACGGTGTCGCTTGTTTTTGTTTTCTAAGTGAGAGAGCCTGCCGTGTGGAGACAGTCAGAAGCTGCATGTACGTATGCAGGGCGCCGGTGCATTAGGGATTTTTTTTCATCTGTCTTTGATCACTCTCTAGCTTTGAAGTAACTCTCAGCAAAGAGGGGGGAAAAAAGCCAAGCAGAAGTCACGGCAAGTTCACATCACAACTAGAACTCGCAAAAACTCCAATCTGCATAATTCCATCTTTAAACTGGTAAAATGAAAAAGCGATAAGTAGATCTCTAGGCGCCCGACAGAACCCACCCACTAGTTGACAATGCCAATTAAACATGCTCCCTCTCCAAATTTGTTCCCGTTTACAGATTGACGGGTGACAACACGGGAGCCTCTAACGCTCGGTGACTGATTTAAAGAGAGACAAATGAAAGTAAATTGCCAAGGTGAAGCAGCAATGAAGAAATGATGTGATATTTAAGTCAGATACATTTTGATTTATTTTATTATTTCTTTCACAAGTTGCTAATAACTTATTAATCTGGCAAAAATTAGCATCTACTGCTGTACCTAGTTTTAGCCTTTGAGCATTTACTGTCAAATAAGGCACTAAAAAAATTCAGACGTTGTAGATAGAATGTTGTAATATTCTTTATGTTTCACTGTTCTTGAGTGTGCTACTAGTTTTAAGCTCTGATAAAGCTTCAGACTATTCTACAGTTGCATAATGTGTCTGTTGTTTGATCTTGTATGATTTTGCATTTTTACACTGAACTTTGACGACTATGACTATTCAAGGGTACATTAATAGAAACTAAGAGAAACACATGTAGACTCGACATCAGAGAAGATTTTCTTTGACGGATTGTGGCAACATTACCAAATATTATATAAGCAGATGTTATATGTGTTTTATTGTCTCTCATTATTGTGTAAGGTAGGCAATAGCTTGAAAGGTCTTGCCTAAGGACCCACACAGGAAGTTGGTATTTTATTGCTCATTTCCAACACCCAGATCCCCTGCATGCAAGTTGGGTGACTTTACCGATTGAGCTATCCAGATGCAGTCATTGGAGTACTCCGAGCAGTAACCCCCAAACTGGAGGAGTGGTGAAAGCAGATCCCAAAAGAAACATCCAGCATCTCGATCCAGAAAAGATACTGAACCCTCAAGCTCCCGGGCCTTTGGTAAAGGACCAGAGCATGGAAGGAAGAGATACACATACATATACATAGGCTATAGTTTCCATTGAAATATAATGACCTTGGATGTCAGCTTTTTAAAGCTAATGTCTGTTGTGAAAACTCTATTCACTTATGCTACATCGGTTAAGTAACAGATATATGAAGGCTTGTATGAGCAAATTATCACTCTGAATATGTCACATAAAAGTAATCCGTTAAATCTCTTTGTAATCACCACCACTTTATCTTGCAGTGTGAGATGTTAATTGTTGCACATGAATTGCACATTTTAATCGGTTAATTATTCTAATAGTTTTGTAGACTTAATCACTTTATGCTTTCATTTTAAAATACTTATATAACCTCAACGTCTTGTCTGTCTGTCTTTTGAGAATAACTTCAACTAATGTGTATAATTGAGCAGAATGAAAGTTACACACAAAGTTTGAGCAACAAAACACTTGGTGTCTCGCCAAAACTATCTACAAGATTTGCAACCTTCACACATTATTTTTGTCATCACTTTTTCAGCTGTAATTTCAAGCTTCATGCTGTTGACCTATAACAGGAACTGCAGAAGAAGTTTTGAATTTTCTCTAGAAAAATGATTACAACTTCCACAAGTATTTTTTACATAAATATTACTATTCAGTTTGAAGTCATTTGCTTGAAGTGTTTGCAAAACTGCATCTTGGATTTTATTTATTTGCAATGATTCTTGTAGAAACAAGTCTAAGATTTCTAAGGCATCATTTACATCCACTGACATGTATTGCATCATCGCAGCACCAATGCCAAAACAAACTTTTCATGACTTCCAAAGGAACTTACAGCTTTACTGAAAAAAAACATTGGAATAGAGGTTAAAGAAAGTTAAAGAAAAAGCAGCTACTTGTTAAAATGTAAAGTCCATGTCCTCTAAATATCAAATCTATGGTACCATTAAAGTGATGTGTGCTGAATATAAAAAAAGATTTAAGACAATGTCACACAAGTTTGTGAAACTTTGCCACTTAAAAAAAGAGATGCCTAACATCGTCGGTTATGGCATGTCAGTAGCGATGCAGAGTGAAGTGGGATTAAGTTTAGAAGACGTGCTACGACCCACTGCCATGGTGCACTCTGTTTCTCTCGTTCTCTCCAGACACTCCCAATTAAGCCTGAGGGACCATGCTCGTTAAACTAAAACCATACTTTTCCGAAATGTCACAGTGTCTCCCTGCCGCTCGGCCCGTCTGTAAACAACTCTATTGCAGCTGCCAGCACAAAACCCCCTAGAGTGTTTCCATGTGTTTGTTTGTAGAGCATGTTTTATGGGAACAAAATGTTGTTCCCACTGATGTGTTGTTCTTAAAAATGTTAGCACTTTTTGGTTTTGCATGTGTTTGTGTTTGTGATGCCAGTTCTGGTGTGATTCATTATGTGTGTTTCCATCTCTGCACACACCAAGTGTGAGACATCTCATTTGGTGGGCTGACAGGTTGAAGGATATGTGCTGTAATTGTTGTCTGACTGTCTTCATGCTGTAATTGAAAATGTCTTATCAGTGAAACTTCCTTCTGGAATGTTATATCGGCTTGTCATTTAACGTTAACACGGCTGCTCCTTTTACCTGCACGATTACTGATGTGTTGCCCTCTCTGGATACATACATGTTACATGTGCATCGATTGCTGCACAAAAATTATATCAGTGACTACAACCTGAAACATTTTCAGATCATTTGGTGGTATTGCTGTAGTCTTAGTTACTTGCTTTGCACAGATGTCATGGTGCTGCAGTGGTTAACACCATTACCTCTTGTTCTTTTGGTTCTGAATCATGTTTGCATGCACTGTCTGTTCTTCCCTGTCTCCTCCCTGGATGCTCCTGTTTCCTACCTCAATCCCAGTTAATTGGTATTTCTAAATTGGCTATAAATGCCTGATTGTCTGTCTCTTTGTGTTACGCCTGTGGTGGAATTGTAATGTGTCCTGGTACAACCTTCCTCTCCCCTTAAGTCAGCTTGTGCTGATTTTTTTGCTGTTAAATAAATAATAAAGCTAAAAATGCCTTTATTTCCCCCATTCTGTGAAGTCTTTATCATTAGTTAATATATGCAGTCATTTTCAACGTGTGTGTCGCAGGATAAACTGATTGTTGTTAGTCTGCACAACACAGGCAAGATCAACTTCAGAGCAAACTCACTAGCACTCACATATAAATAAATCCAACCAAACACGCGGCAGTTGCATTATTCATAGTACTGCTGAGAGCTCTTACACAGAGCCGGACAAACACACGAGAGCAGCTGTAAACACTGAGTGATAACAGCATCAGCTGGATTGTCTTTCACTGAGACAGATGGAAAGATGGGGAAAGGGAGGGAGATGGAGAGACACTGAGTGACTGAATGTGTGAAATCTCTACGTCAATCATTTAAAGAGATGATCTTGTGGGCGTATGTATGCATGTGACACATAGATCAACGTATTCATAATCATATAGCACTAATATAAAATTAACATTTACACTGCAAAGAAGTAGCTGAATCATTTTAGGGTGCAACAGAAAATGTCAATTATATTTACATTGGCATGATTATTGCAACACTGTTGCAATTTAAATAGCATCAACATTAAGTAAATTATTTAATATTTTTTCCATCTTTTACATAATTAATAATGTTTTCAAACCCAAAACTTACTAAAGCTCCAAATCCTGTAAGTTGACATAAAGTGTGAGCTGCACTTTATTTTAACTTGTACAAATATAAAAATTTACCTTTCTTTAACAGAAATACACAACTTAACAGTTATTTCCTTTTGAGCATTTTCTGCAGAAACACCAATTTCAATTCCTAATTTTAATATAATGACTAACAAAGTCAAAGAATCAGTTGCTTAAAAGCTGTTCCTAAAAAGGTCCTAATTGAATTCTTGAATCTTAATTGAATTCATGGGTTAAAGGGACACATCTTTAAATTCACAGTCAAGAAGATATTGTATCTGTTGTTGGTGTTATTAGGCTGTAGATTTTATAATGTGATGTTGAGCAAAAAACATACTAAAAATGAGGATAACTCAAAAATACATGCACCCTTATCAGCATACATGAGAAATTGCAAATGGGTTTTGATGTACAGTAAGTCAAAGTTCTTCTAAAAAGTCAAGTAGTCTTGGTAAATAACACAGTAAGATAAGCAATTTATTTTAATGGCTGTAATTTAATGATAACACGTGTTTCTTTTAAAAGTAAAACCACCAACAAAATTCATGAATGAATATTTCATGTGACTTCAAGTCATTTGTATTTTATCTCGAGCTTCTCATGATGTGCTACTATCATGTTTTAAAAGAGCCGTATGAGTCATTCAATTGTCACATACAAAAAATGTAAAGAACTTGTAAGTCACAAGGTATCTGAAACACCACAAAGAGCTAACGTAGATACATTATCACCACAATCACACAGATATTTGTGAAACTGTCATGTTCTGATTTACATCCTGAGATCTAATCTTTATGTTCTGTGCTTGTGGACTGGAAAATGATTTCATAGAGGGATACTCTGCAGGCATGGCATGAAACTGTCATGTAATACATGAAAAACAAAAAATAAAAGGTATGAGCAAGCAAAAGCGCAAAGATTTGAAAGATGGCGTCAAGCATGATACAAGTTATTCTTCTAGCCACCTTATTTACTACTTATTGTCAATAGTTTTGTTCTATTTCCTGTATTGGAAATCTGCTTTTAGTAGCTAAAAATTATTAAAAAAAGTTGTAAAGTTAAAGTATTTAAAGTAATGCTCTTAAAGTGTACAACATAAACCCGATTAGGACAAAGTTTATTATGCAAGTTAAACTAACATGATTCCCTTTTAATTCCTTAATGGAAAAACAATCTGTGTTCTGTTTAATTTTGCACATTTGCAAAAACCTGTGAAAGCGTAAGATTACAGGTGATGTTCTGCATTGTGCTGCCAATGGTTTCACACTATTATTTACAGGTGTCCATAACATAGCACAAAATATATTTAGAATATATATATTTGTCATCTGTAAATTCATTTTTCTATAATCTCACATTCAAAAGTGGTTTTAGATGTTTTATAAATGATCAGCAAACTATTTTACTATATCACAAACTGATCAGGCTTTGTTACTACCATCAGATCCAAGTCACGGGATAATAAAGTGGAGCTGAATATTTTAGATTTGTAATACCACCAGAATTTTAAAACTGAACCAGAATTTTAATCTGAACACAAAACATTACGTGGGGAAAAAAGAAAAAATCATGCTTTGAAATGAACAGATAAATATTCTCGTTAGTTCTCAGTCGAACAATCTTGATTTTTCAGATGAGACTAAATTATTATTTGCTATTTATTTGATCAATATAACGATTATATCAACGCACACACTCTCAAGAATTCAGACAGAAGACAATAAAACTAATAAGGCCAAAATCTGGGAAATTGTTGTGGCTTTCAAGGTTGAAATCACTGAGATATTTTCTTTTGTTGTTGTTTAGTAAATGTCTGTGGAGAATTTTTTCAGACTTCACACAGCTTTTCTGGATACCAGCGGAGTTTGTATGTGCTCTTTGTCAGAGACTGTTAATGGAAAGGGTTTGTTATTAAACATAAACTGCTCCACATTTACCAACCGAGAAATGTGTCTGTGTCACCTGGCCAGGTGTAACCCCACCTTTCACCCAGTGGTCACTGGAGGCAATAGCACCCCCTCCTAATGATCCTGAACAGGAATAAGCCAATTTTCAACTTGCAGACACTTAACATATAAATTGTCGCCTTTGCCTCATTTTGTTACCACAGGAAAAGACAGACCATGATCACAAAAGGTCACTGTTTTATTTTTGGAGGTTTGCTGTAAATTGGGGACAGAAGGATTGACTATGTCTGCGTTGTCAGCCGTCTCCTTCAGTGCTCAAGGTGCTCTCATGATCCTTTGTGTGGAGGCTTTCAATAACGAAGCCTGTTTGAATCCTGGAACAATGAACAGGAGCTGCATTTCAGGGCTGACATTGCAGTAAAATGGCATCACATTGCCCAAAGGGCTAAACTTAAGTCAGCTGTAAAATCTGCTTCTGAAAGAACGTGATGAAAGGAGACAGAAGTGGAGAGTGATATCTTTCAGTAGACATGACAAATAGCGATGCAGATAGGGGAATGTTTCATTGTGTCTAATATCTAATAAAAGTGTTTTTGCTTTATTTTCATTTTAACCAGTTTTTTAAGAGCTAAAAATATATTTAGTTTAAAATACAAAATCACTTCACCATCTTTCCTTTTAAGTGTTCCATTTCCTAATTTGCAGATCCAGTGCAGCATGTTGCACAGCTGTAAGACATGTTACAAACAGCAGGTGTTCAGAGGATCATTTTCTGTTCACAAATATGAAGAACAAGTCACCAAAGCCATCTCAAGTTGATTCCAAAGAAAAATGACTTTGCCATCTGTTTCACCCCAAAATGAGAATTTATCTATGTTTACCAAGATTGTTTTGTCATTCATTAATACAGAACAACAGGGAAAACTATTAAAGGAGCAGACATGAATGAAGGAATTATTTTGGAATAGCATGACTTCAATCACAGCTGCAGTTTCACCCTTGGCCTTGTGATTGTGATGCAGCTGCAGGTGCAGCTTGAAGGCCTCACTGACCACGTTACACACCAAATTGTAATCAGCTATACACAGACATCTGGTTCTGGATGAGAAGACAAATCAAGTGATCATTTGAAAGTGCATTTCAAATGTGCACGAAGCAATGTTGTTGTTTTTGGTGACATCGGCTGTACGGATCAATTTTCATGTGGATCAGAAACTATATGAGTTTGTGTGATTTGACATATTATTGAGTCTGGTAGATCTAACAAAATGTGTATTTCCTTGATCTAAAAAAAAAATGCACCAAAGTTGAAATCTGAAATATTAGATGTCTGTTTGTATTTGAACTCTAAATCTGACATCTGTCACAGCTTTATGACGCTACTCTCCCTGTAAGTGTATCAGGCACCTTGTAGATTTAAGATCTATCCACTGTAGATTATGGCCATGCGTATCTGTTGACCTGACATCAGGTCTTTACTTGGTTTGAAAAGGTGTTGCATTGGACCTTGCTTAAAGTGGCATTCACAGTGAGGGTTGCTGCCAGTGATAACCCAAAGCTCAGACAGTGAAGGATCAAACTGCTGCCAAGCCAGCTGAGGTAATCTTTTACACCGAGGCGGCCCGTGGGACAGCTGGTGGTCGACTACTGATGTACAAAACAACAACATACCCACATGCATGCCTTTTGTTTCTTTTCAATGTACCATGTGCACAATATAGAAGACGTCTAACAACTATCAGTCAACAAACAAAAATGCTTTTGAGCAATGTATAGAAATAAAAAAGAAGCTTTTAGTTATTGTCTAAGATGTCCTGCATTATCACAGAATGTCTAGTCACTGATAAAACCAGCCGTTTAAAGGGAACAGCTGTGAAACTGGCGAGAAGCTTAACAGAAAACAACAAATAACATCTAATTACACAACATGTCACAGAGCAAAATGTTTTGATTAACACATAATGCATTCTAAATTACACAAAATGCACCTTCAGTGCATTTGTTCACCCGTATTTACTCAGACACAAGCACAATTACAGCCTGAACATCAGAAACCTTTGACACCAAACTAAACATCAAAGCAAAACTTCAAGATTAACTTAATCTCTTGAGAGATAGCTGGGCATAACAGTGGCAGAGAGAGAGATGGAAAAAAAAGATGGATGAGTATGGGTGGGTATGAGGATAAGAGAAGGGGGGATAAAAACTACAGATGAAATTGGAAAAAGAAACCAAATCTGTATTTCTGTGTATCTATGGAGTTGTAGATCATAGCAGTAAAATTGACCATACATCTAAATGACTATTTAAATGGTTGTTTTAATTACATGTATTGGTAAAAGGCATAACCTTATTTAAAATTATGTCCAGAAAATATTATATCAGACTCTTCTTCTTTTCAATGTAGCTCTTTTAATTGATTGAAATGTTTGGGGAATGATTTTCTAGACACAACTAATTTGACTTTGGAAATAAGTTTTAAAAGGATAAACTAAAAACAAAAATGGCAGATGATATAAAGGACTATTAATCTCTTAGTTTTTCATCAATGAAAAAAAAATAACCCAAACAGAGTCACTCAAACAAATATGGGAGAAAGGATAAAACATCCACTCACAACTACATAAGTATGTATTTTCATTAAAAAAAAGCAAATCTTGAAATTTGAAATAAATAGCTTCAGATTATGTGTTTTAATTGTTAAAGCTGACAGATGAAGAAAATTGTGTGCGAAATAATAGATTTGTCAAAAGACTCACCAACACATGAGCTGTCGATCTCCTCATATCCACCACTGCAAATACATTTTCCCAGGGGAACCAACCAGTCTCCATCCGCTCCACAGAACAGTTTGGGAGTGTCTTGTTCTTCAGCATGATCAATACATGCCCCTCTCACCTCCACAAGTGAGGATGAATCTACACGAGGAACTGTATCTGGAAACGATGCCAGGTTCTTCATTGTAAAAGGGCATTTCTTATAGTAAACTTTGACTGAGACTAATGCAATACAAGCACCAATGTCCTGGAATGCCAGATAAAAGCCATTCCTGGTCATGGGTCCCACCTCACGAACTTCTATGTTAAGTTTAAGAATGCGATCTCCAAGATCTGTCTGGGTGAAGCTCTCATCTGCAGCAATGGTGTCAATCTTAGTGTACTGGGAGGTCTTAAACTTGACACCATGAACCTGATCTGTCTCATGGTAGAAGAGGTTGAACGTCTCCTTGCAGGTTCCAGAAACCCAAGGAATGGAGTTGCAGTCCCGTAAGGTGAAGCGGAGCTCTACGTAGATCTTTTGAGCTGCCTGACGAGGAATCCAGTTGGAGCGAAGCCAGTTGTTCTGGTTGGGTTCCATCACATTGCAAATCTGGAAAGTATGGATAGGTTGATTTTGCTCGTTCATCACTGTGATGGGGTCCCACTAAAGGTGAAAAGATAAGAAGGTGAAAGGCAAGTCAGATGATGACAGAGGAGGAAACAGGAAACAAAATACATTTAGAGAAAACAAAACCCAAGATCTAAAAATGGACAGTATTGAACAAAAAGTTATACACTAGATAAACAACCTATAGCTAGGCTTTAGATTTTATTTTGGTCTGAGTGAGGTCTGCTTTCTTTTTTTAAGATCTAGGTAGTGCAGTTTCTCTCTCAGAATGATCTCTGCCTTCAGGTGCCAAGTCATCAGGTCTGCAACTTCCAGGTCATGTGATCAGGGAGCACGGCAGCTTTGCAGGGTCATTAGGTTACCTGTCCCCATGTCGATAGGAAAGAAGTTAATGGGGGTTTTTAGCCTCCCGGTCTTGCTTTGCTCTCTAGTTTTATTAGAGTGGGGACTTGCTCCAAGGGTGACCCTAGAACCACCAAGCATCCACCTCCAAAAATCAAATTACCTGCCTGGGAATAGGGGCTCTCAAATCACTTTGCTTGCAACATTGGGCGTCCTCAAGCTGTAGAGTTTGCCTTTGTGTGTCCACTTTGCATTTAGGCTAATAGGATCATGTTGCTTACTAGGTATAAATAGGTTATATTTTTAGGTATTACGATTACAGTAGCACTAAATGTAATTTGTTAGCAAAAGCCAGAATGGCAATTCTATTTATGTGAATGTGAGGATGGATCACTGCTCAAATTTATATGTATACAATATAATAAATTACCCACCACCCCTACAAAGCAGGAAAAAAAAGAACATTTTAAAGAACTATGTGCATGCTTAACTTCTGCTGTGAGCCAAAAACTGTAATTAACATTGTTTTCACACAGAAATGTGAGAGATGCACAGGGAGGTTTCATACAGACGACCAAATGCTATGCTGTTAATTAACGAACAACCCATTCCTGTTACTGTCACTCTATAATGAAAAGTGAACTGAATGCTACACAGATACACAAATTTATGATTCCACTTTGAGGTCCAGACAGAGGAGCACACATTAATGACTGGAAGGGGGCTTCTTTATTGACTAACACAATCTAGAGAGTTGCAGCGGAGCTGCTGCTTAATTTACCATTTGCCTGATAAGCTTGCACATTTAATAAGCTGTTTTTCACTTTGCAAAATATTACCTCTTGATGAGAGCAGTAATCAAAGCCTAATGTTTGCTTTCACATACTCATTATCCTTTTTAATAACATGTTCTAATTCAATAATTCAAAGACTACAGACTTTAATCTGCTCTTCCCTCAAGGTGTAATTGTGGAATTACAGTGAAATTGATTTTGATTAGATGTGATGTTGTCCATCACAGGCATACAATAAATTATGTGTAAAATGGGTTGTTGTGTATTTGTAAGTTCAAAAATATTACCAGATAAAAGAGGAAAACCTTTTAAAGAGCCTCTTTTGTTGTTCAAACAAAAACAAATCAAGCTGTCCAAGTCCACCATGACCTGAGCTAACACACCTGAAGCTAAGATATTAAAACCAGCAAAGTGACAGTAATAACACTGGTTAGAGTGGCACGCTGGCGGTATAGACAACTTGAAATGCTAATACTAGAGTATAAGATATGCAAAGAGGCAACACTGTAATGTTATTTTCTTACAGCATCATGTTTCAGTACAACATAGAAAAGACAAATACACAAAAGTGAGAAATTAATGGTACATTTTTGCAAAATGTTAGTGGTTTTTAATTCTGGAAGTATGGCTCCTATTACATTATGACATCAGGTTAACAATCTACAAAACAGAGGTTGCTGAACTGCTCTGAAAAGTTTGATGTTTGAAGATGGGAATAATTGGCTCTTTAGTGGCACGTAATTAGAACAGTTGGGACATTGGCTCCCTGTTAGAGATCCTTTCTGAAACCTCCTTCTCATCAAAACTAGCTACAAGTACATCTCAAACACCAAGCGATGTACATACATCTGTAGATTTCCCCTTAAAAAATGTGTTTCTGTCTTAAGCTTACACCACAAGGTCAGTGATAGCCCTTACCCTTGAAGCTCAGGTTATGTTTTATGACACAAAATCAACTTTGCTGTAAATGAATTGAAGATTATAAGTAACATAATAGCAGAAAATCTAATGCTATCCTTTTATTAGACTGCATCCTTTAACAGCAAGGTGTTCAATGAGAGGTAAATTCAAAGAAAAAGATATTCTAAAGCAGCAGGACAAAGAGTGAGAAGAGAAAATTTAAAATTGCCAAGATTGGGTGGAGGTTTGTGTTTCATATCCAATTTTCTTCAGATGGTGCAAGGGAATAACTAAAGTTCAGTTTAAATGAAATAAATTTAAAAGCCAGTGTGGATAGCATCCAGAGACAGAGAAACTGAGACAGCACTTTCAGAATGGATTGTCTCAAAGGGTTTAAACAACCCAGTATAATAAAAACAACATTGTTACTAAAAACCTCAGCTTAACATCATTCACAGTGAAAGATATCCAAGATGTTTACAATGTGTGAAGCAGCTGAAGGTCACTGAATCTTTTCTCATCCAAAGTTCTTAATTCATTACTTTTTAATTGCCTAACAAAGCAACAACAATATTCTGTCAATGTTCTTTGTCGGTCTCAACAAAAGCGGCTTCAAAGCACCACACTTTTTGATCAAACTTTATCGTCCCTTAACTCATTGTAATTCCCTTAGTTCACTTTATTGCACATTTTTAACTGCAGTTTAGTTGCATTGGGATCAAACTCAGTGGAAAACTTCAAGTAAAGTCTTCCTTAGAAACTCCTTGCCATTGAGCTTTAACATGCATAATTGAAAAATGAACTGAAAATGTAGGTGATTGATTGCAGCCTAAGACCAGGGCATTTATAGTCCATCTTTCACACATGCAACAGAGCCAGTCATATTACTGGACACTTGCCCAGGGCTGAGCTCTTTTTTATTATTCTATGACTCTCCGAGCCCTCTTTAAACCTGTACTTTGAACTGTAGTATCATAACTTGTCCTGCTCTTTTTAATCAAAATTAAATATTTAGGGATCCTAAACATACTCAGTTGATTTGACATGATGATGTAAATGTGGAGGAAACTGCCGCTTATCTCTATTGGTCATTGGGTAAAAGGTATGGTACACCCTGGACATCACAGGGACACTTTAGAGATGCAGATTAACCTAAATGACATTTTTTTAATCTGTAAAAAAAGGAAAGAAAGACTGCCACAGCAGACACCTGGGTCTTTCCTGCAAAACAGGAACTTTTTACTTAAAAGTTTGCTTTTGTTAACTGCCAAAAAATAAAACCTTTGTTGTACAAAAGATCACTAAACCATAAATAATTTCCCTGTTAATTGAAACAAATAAGTGCACGATAATCAGAAAATTGAATCATATTCCGATAGTATGACTATTTTTACATAGATAAAGGTCATATAAAATTATTCAACTACACAAAACTGCAAAACATGTTATACATACATATCTGAGACCGGACAACAGCTATTAGCTTGGTGGTGTCTAGTCTTAGTTCTCAAGAACTACTGTCGTTATTGTATAAGAAGTTGATCTGCTCCAACGCACCTGATTTGAATCTGTGGGTGATTAACAGGCTTCTGTAGAACTTGAGGACATTCTGAATACATAATATAACCATTAAATAGAGGTCTTGGTGAAGGAAAAACAACTGAAACTTATAACTTATTTATAATTAGATCACTCACTGTTGTTTGAATCTTTGTTTAGTGTCAAGCATAGATCATTTGAAAACTCCCAGGACTGCTTCTTTGGGGATAAAGTTAAAACTGTTTTTCATGCCTCAGTACCAGTAACATCATTAACACATTAATATAATGAAACACAAAGATGAATGTTAGATCTACTCTTAATTCATGATGCTGCAGTGATATTGATATCACCTTAATTTACACATTCATTTGCATCTTCTTTCCTTTTTGATCCATGATTGGTCCTTCGGTGCCAGTTCCAGCTATTTTACATGAATGAGGACAGAAAACCTTGGTTGACTTAAGTCCTGGTTACAATGACTTGTACAAATGATGAGTTCATTTGAATCTCCCATTGGAGTTTCTAAACATTCATGAAGGTGGGCACTGTTTCCTACAGAAAGTTGTTCTGGCTGCTGCATGATGAATTCTTGAGAAAATGAGCTGCAGAGTTCTTGCTCTCTTCATATGGAGGATGTGTTGGAACCTTCATACAGTCTATTGACTTCCACAAATTTTCTGTCATAAGACGTGTGAACGGCATCCATATGTGCAAATCGCTGCTGTTTCAAGTCATTGTTATGAAGATCCCCCAGCTGTCAGCTCATTTTGTTGAGAAATATACATGGCGCCTAACCTGTATTTCCAAAATTCTGTGTTGATCATCACATCTGCTTGTAAATTTCTGCAAAACCTTCTAATTTTTAAGATGGCAATAATGCAGAGACTCCAGCTGCAGCTGAAAGAAAGAGAAGATCTACTGGCTGTAGCTACTGTTTTTGAAGACCTGGAGAGAAGACACACTGGTGGGTGCAGGAATAGATCCAGAGGCATCACAGCCAGAACTGGATTCAGTTCCACGAACTGGACCTTGAGTAGGAAGGGATTGCAACATCTTAGAAGAGCTGTTGTACCATATTGCCTCAGGCATCATGAAAAATGAGAAGTAAGTTTCCTTTTCTGGAAACAACAGCTTTATATTGTGGTCTATTTTATGTCCTTGTAAAAACTTGCAAACTAGAATTTTAAATAATAAAGTAAATCAAAAATAAATAATCTCCAATCATTGTGCTCAGGTTGTTTGGAAAATGTTCAAGCAACATTCCAATGCAAAGGGTTAGCGTGGTGCATTTGTGGAAATTCTTGTAACAGACCTTCAACCAAGGCTCAAACTACTTAAAGAGTCCCAAACACTAGATTCTTATAGGGCTGCTGTAAGGCTGCATTAAGAAGGCTGTAGGAAATGGTTGTAGCATGTTTGTAGAAGTTTGTATGAGTCATTGTGACTGTGACTTCACTGAACGGATCATCGGCTTTGGATTACTGCTACGTGTGATTCTCATTGTTAAGATTAGTTCAGTCGGAAGGTATGCTGGGTATGTTGCACCTGCTTATTAGCTGAACTCAAGGAATCTGTGTTAAAATTTACACTCAATATGATCTTACAACTGTGAACGGTCAAGAGTGTGAAAACTGCAGTATACTGTACAAATACTAACAGGTTTTGGAATATCTGAATCACTTGTATTTTTAAGCAATAAATATCTAAATAAATCTTATACACCTTATCTGATAAGGCTGCATGAGGGTCTCAAAACAATTTCAGCAAGGATGTGCAAACGTCTAGTGGGACCCGAACAGGACATTAACTCAGCATAGAATAAGTCACAGGTGTTCATTTGGGCTGCAGGGAACTCAACCTGAATAAATGTTTAAAATTCAAAATGAAATGTCTTGTTGCCTCCCCCGTTTTACATAAAGAAAGATTTGATCTGACTACCACACACACACCATCAGTGGAGCTGGAAGCAGGTGTGTTCCCCCCTGGTCTTCTGAAACATCTTGTCTGAATTCATGCTTAGATAGAGTCTGGAACATATTCATCCACAGTCAGCTATATTTTTTTGACTCATTCCTTTTATTTTCAGTTTGTCAGTGTGTTTTCTAAAAAATATCCAACAAAATGTTTTTGTATAAAAGGTTGCACGCTGAACATATCATCCTCTCATCATCATCCTCAATATGTTTGTCTTTTTAACTTATGCTGATAAGTATGTTCAATATTATTATAAAGGTATTTTATTGAAGTCCAAAGGAGGTAGAAGGTTGAATTATTTTGGTCAAAAGTTGTCTTTTTCATGGGTTTTCTTCTGCTGTTTCCTGTCAAACGCATGTCTTCATAGATGTATGCCACTGTGGTAGTTTTAGATATACAGTACTGTGCAAAAGTTTTAAGCATTGGAAAAAAATCTAAGCGAAATAAATAATTGTTGTGAGCAGCTGTAACTTGTACAGTGTGTAAGAATTAGACCTTGTCATCAAATCTGAGTCCCGCAGTTCATGTAAAAAAAAACATCAGCTCTCAGTCACTCACGCCCTCCCCTCCTTGATTTTACTGTTGCGTTGCCAGTTCTGATGTTGATCCTCGTGTAGTTTCTCTTATGTTTGTGCAATTTTTTGGGAATGTCTGAAGGCGTTCAGGGTTGAGTTTTCCTAAGTGCGTTTGAACGCTCCATCACGTGCAGCTCAGCTGATCAGTTGGAAGGATGCGGTGGTTTCTTTCTTTTTGCTGCTGCTCGTTGTGGAATTGCAGCTGCTTGTGTTGAAGACTTGGCAGCCTTGCAGACTCACATGTGATTCGTTATGGAACCAGGAAGTCTGGCCTTGTAAATAATGATTCCGGTCCGGACCAGCGTTTTTAAAATGACAGAAACTAGTGACCACCCAGCCGACTGAGATCGAGATCTGTTATGATGTGACTTTATTTTCAACATCGGAGGGACATTATACTGTTGTGTGAGTATTTCACTGTAAAATTTGAAACTTTAAAATAGCATAAATTCTTCACAAGCATCACATTTATGAAGGAGCTCAATCACCTCTTGGAGACATCTTCTGTCTCTTCATGTTCTCTCCAATATTATTCTGGACTGGACTGCAATTAATTTTACAGTCTTGGTTAACAGCTTGTGATTATTAGTACATTTTGTGTTTTTGCCCTGTCAGTGACATTGAGATATTTCTATTTAATCTTACAGCTTCCCTCTGAGATGGACGGTAAAACATCATCTCCAACTCCCAAAGGCACATGAACAGACAGTCACATGTGAAAAAGCAGATGATGAAGAATCTCTTCTCATCAGAGAGCCTAATGTCATCTTTTTGATGTTACGAAAATAATAACAAAAAAGGGAAAACAACTAAAAGACATAAGTAAATAAAAAAAAAAATCACCGAAATTTTAACTTATAATAATTCAGAATCCTGACAGAGTTATTTAACCTAAACATCCTAATTAGACTGTGTTGTAACAGAATATGGTGAACATTTCATTAACACTCAAATTTTAGTGTCTTACTGTTTTTTAATATACTTTTACTGCAATGTTTTAAATATTTTTTGCGTGTGTGCAGCAGAAGCTGGTCTACATGAGTCTCTTTAAGAAAAAATGGGACTTAAGTTGCAGAATTCCTTCAATATTTGGTTACCCCAGACAGCTCTTTGTGTATTACAGCGTCAACTGAAAGATCGATACTTTGATTTGAGTATTAAGAAAATTGAATTTTCACTGTGTACTTTGAACTTGTAATTAATTTGCTGATGAGGTGTATCAAGGTGGGTGTCACACATACAAAAAAACATGCTTAACAATATTAAACATGTCAGAAAATCTTTGAAACGGATAACTTGGAAAGAGACTGATTATTTCCCATTTGACAGTTTAATGGTGGAGCTATTTATCCAGCTCATATAGTCACTAATTAGAATGTTAAGTTTACATCACAATTCTCTCCTTGCGGAGGTGGTTTTAAGCCAGGCTGATGTAAAAAAAAAAGGATTTTAAGTAATATCTTGAGAGACTTTCTTCAGAAGGACAGATTAGTCTAGGCTGCTAAAGTTTTTATTTTATAAAATATGCCAAACTTCTTGCCTCAATGTTTGTTTTTACAGTAAATAACTAGAACTCTGCTGTGTTTGTACATATGGTTGGGAACTGCACTGCCTTCAACCCTTCAACAAGTTGCCTGCTAAAGTGAAAGAGCAGAAATATTTCAACTTTAACAGATACGCCTCTCAGAAGTTCATCTCCATGACTGGTACTGTTAAAAGACAAAAAAAACTGAGAAGTCATCTTCTCAAATGACTAAAATTAAGTGTATAAAAAACAGTAGAAATTCATTTTACAATCAAATTTGCTTTTTACCTGAAGCACTACGGTTGTCTCAAATGCCAGTGAATAATGGGACTGACATTCTTCTGATTTCATTTTACTCCAAGTCAATGTTCAGAACAGCAGAAACAGCCTTCACCCTTGAAGCAGCAATAGAGGATTCAAGGTGAGGAAATGCTGCATACTGGCCTTGTGCTCTATTCCTCAAATTAATAGATACCTCTGCCTTGAAAGTGTGTTAGATTTGGAAAAAAAAACTTTACATGACCCTTAAACCAAAGGATAAACAAGTGTTTTCTATATTAAAATGTTAAAATCCTGCCAACTTAAACTGTTTTAATTTGAGAGGAACAACAAAAAGAGCCATACAAATAAAATGAGTAAGCATTGTGAAATTCTTTCATATGAGTAAAACATTTTGTTTCACTTAGTTTATCAACTCCAAATGGATAAATAACAATCCTTCCAAGAAATGTTAAATACACCTTTAACCCTATTGGTGTTAGTAGTACTCCAGCAGCTTCCAGCCTATATTATTCCTTCTTTTACAGCAGCTTGTTCATGTTCTGTAGTGAGTAATTAATCAACTAAAAGAAAGTTAAAACGACAATTCTCTCTTACACATACGCCATCCATCGTCCATCAACAACACACCCTGAAATCAATAGCAGCAAGTGAGCGGCGCTGAGCAAATGGAATCCAAAGATCTGGTGCTCTTCTCATTCTTGCATCCATCATAGTGGATAGGTGGTCAACAGCATAAAGCCAGAGCCCTCTGCATCCATCCCTGTGCTGCTAAAGTCAGTTAAGTCAAAGATGACCAAGGGCATCAAGACTAGAGCTTAAAAGCATGTAATATATTGATAATTGCTGATGTTAGACGAATGCTTTGAGGCTTTTCATCGTTTTCTGTGATATTAAGTTTAAAAGCCAACACAATAAAATGACACAGATGAAGTGTTTTCTCTCCAGATAGATCCTAGTCATGGTGTTTATAGATCTGAAAATGAACAGCAGTCAACAGGAGCAAGAATAAAAAAATACTTTTAGATCACGACAAAAAGGCAAATGTCATTAAATGTTTAAAAGCGTATCAAAACAAAATCTCCCACACCTTATTAAACTGATTCCTTCTTTGACCAGACATAATGATGCTCTCTTATAATAAAAGGTCTGTGCAGTGACAATAAACAAGCTAAGCTACACTTTCTATATTTGTTGCAACTTCAAAAAGCTTGTACTGTATGAACAAGCAATACTTCTCGAGGCAACACAAGAAGCTTCAGCAGACTGAGTAAACTATCACAGCACCCCAATCTGTGAGAGGACAGAGCAAGGCAAACAAAACAGCTCACTTACAGCTTATGTTATTACACTCTTCGCCTTTAGTGTCACTGCGGGCCAGCTCTTCATATTATCTTGTTTGAGGTTAGGAAAAAAAAAACCTGTTATATTTGGATTCTGAGGGTTTCAGACGAAAGAACAGACACCAGTTTCATATTCCTTAGAAGTGCAAGTCATTGAAATGTCCTCAAGTAGCTTTGCTGGTAAAATAGAAGAAAAGAAGAAACTAGAAAGGAGAAGAAAGAGAAGGATTATTTGACATCTTTTTCACACTGTGCGATCCTCAGTGCCATCCATCAAGATTTTATTGATTAGTACATAAAGCAACTTGTCTACACAAAATGAATTTGCCTTGTAAAGTCAGACATGTTCGATATATTTGCTTAAAAAGACAGTGGAATTGCAGATGATAAATGTCAGTGTTAAAATAAATAAACTGTTGCTAGTTACATTAATATCTACAGAAATATGACCGACAGACAGCTAGAGCGCCACGCGTAAAGGTTAAATATGTTTTACTCCTCATCCATATTATATCGGTTGTGTCTGATATTCAATTTAGCACCAACTGCCATAGTAAATGCATTTAAACCCTTTAGTAGTGTATAAAATCTATTACGGTTACGGCCTCTGGGGGAGGTTCCAATCCATCATGTGGCTGTGTCAGCTATAGATCACTCCACATGTTGTAAATCACTCAAAATTGACATTGATTGATGTAAAGCTTTACCTTTACTCTTTTTTAATAATAAAAAAGAGCTCATTTAGATTTTTGACAAATCTAATTTTATGAAGTCAGTGAGCAGATGAGGTCAAAAACTGGCCTTTACTATAAGCTCTGAACTGTTTTTTACCTCAGTTTACTTTAATTTGGTTCAAACAGTACAGACATGCATGGGCTGATATTAGTCTTTCAAATATGTAACTCATTTAAAACAGTAACAATTTAATTTGCAGCAGCAGAATATTATGTTTATTTTGAATATGTGTTTGGGTGGTTTCAAAGCTGCAAAGACAATTCTCCTGTCAACATGGTGAAGACTATTAACACGTTTACTAACCTGCCCAAATCAATTCCAAATCTAATTGTAACTACATTTTACATACAGATGTGGTTAAATAGCAAAAACTATGAACCCTTATCAGAATGAGTAATAATGCAATAAGATGATTAACTAATAGAGAGACTGTTAGTTTTTCTTATTGGACATATATTTACTAATGATGTTATACTTTAGTAATGCCAGAAGAACTTGAGGATTTTGCTAATACAGATTCAAAACAACACCAGTTTAAAAAACTAGCAAACAGACTTTTTACAATTAACCATCTTTTGAACTGGTTGCTACAAGACAAAATCTCTAAGTGGATTATAAATCTTATCTTTCTGTTGCATTTGATGCAAAGGGCTCATGGGATTGTTAAACTAGACTCCTGTGGTGTCTTGTTTTGCAGCAATACTAACGTTGGGAAAACAGAAATAAAAACTTTGGGCTTAACTATTAATTTATTCTCCAGTAACATGTTTTACAATAAATAGTTCTTATTTTTTTTTAATTTATTGTAGATTTAAAAGTTTCTGCTGAGGTTAAGTTGCTTTATACTTCAGCCACAGTCATCAGCCATGNCGGCACCCTCGTTCCTGTGCTAATGAATCAGGATGAAGACTTGTTAAGGGTATAAACCTTGTCTCCTTCCGACCTCTCCCTCTTTCTCATTTGCTTAAACGGTGATATGTCACTCCCCTCTGCACACACAGCTGACTCTTTCTCATCTGAGCTGACACAGACCAGAGACCTCTCTTTTTCTCCCCACCAGCTCAGACAAACTATGCGTGGGAAAAACTGAGGGGGGAGAGAGAGCTTGTCGTTTTACATATCTATTTTTGCCAGAGTGGCAGGCAGGCAGTCTGGAATGTCAATGTGTGGCTCAGCAGCCTTTGACTGATGTGAGATCACAGTGACGGCTGCACACAGTGGTATGATGAACACACATACACAGGATGTGCTGGCGGGTGAAGTGGAAGGGTAAAGCCATCTACGGTTTAGATAAGAGCAGGTCACTCAGGCAGAGGAACGCATTTTAAGACACATAAATACTGTCTTGCAAAAACAAAATTTAATGCCTGCTTCTTTTAAAAAAAGGTTGTTGAGTTGTTGCATATTTTACACATTTTTGATCTAAAACCTTACAGACTCTACTCTTGTAAATAATGCCGTATACCCTTGAACCTAAACCTCAGATCTTTCCAAGCTTTTTCTACGCTAAGTATTTTCAGCTGCCTAAACTGATGAGTCAAACAGGGTTCTAGCTTAACACTGGGCTCAGTGTGAAGAAGACTTTGACATTTGAAACTGTGGAAAAGGTCATCTAAATCTCATTTTCTCTTGTCTTTTTTTTTTTTCCTCATTCCCAATTCAATCAAACTCATATTTATATTACAGGTCTGACACACAAGAAGCCTTTGTTTCAAAAGCATTATTGTATTGATTGAGAGGCAGTAATATTCTGCTGCCATCAAGTGCTGCTGATGGATCTAAGGTGTGATGATTGTAACAAAGTTGCCTCCCAAAAAATCAATAACATATGATCCCGAGGGTAGACAGAATCATCTCCATAGCAAATATTTACACCATGTAAAAAAAAAAAAGAAAAAAAAAGCAGTTTTTAAACCATCTTTAGGAATTAAGAAAACCAAAAGTATATTAACTTTGTTCCAGTTCAAATCACTGCGACACCTTTGATTTTTTTAATTAGTATAAAACACCAGAAGCCAAAATAAAGCCTTGTTGTTGCACATTTAGATAACCACTTTCCAACAAACGCTTTCAAAAACTAATAACTCAAAAGAACATTATTAAAAAGCAGCAAATAATTGCTGAGCAGAAAAATAATAATAATAAAACAAACAGTATTATCTAGAATTACATAACAAATTTGTCCTCAATTCAGATTTTTCATTTAGCTAATTGTACTATCTTGTTTTTGTAGACATACTGGATAAAAACAAAACACACCCACATCACATTACCTTATGCCTGTTTTCATACTCTACTGCTCTTTGTTAAAAAAAAAAAAAAGAAGCTGTCAAACAAGCAGTGAGAAACAGACGGCTGGCAAAAAGAGCAGAAGATATTAATAAAATAAATATATAAGGAGGATATAAATGTAAAATAAACAGCAAAAATATGAGAAAACAGATGATGAGGTAAAGAAAGGGAAGTACATTTATATAAAAGAGAACAAATATGAAACTTTTGTTGCTTTTTGAAGGAATACGACTTTCCTCATCTGCAAATAACAAAGATGGTCAGTTTGCAAGAGCTTCCCACTGAAACAGATTACTTTAAAACTTATGCAAGGATTAATTTAAAATGAAAGTACAATCTGTATCCATCTGCAGAGATACAATGACTTTAATTTACAGTATAGACTTGTTCAGGGTTCACTATGAGACTAAGCTGCTCCTGCAGGAAATTACTGTTTGTCTTATGTTGTAATTTAGCATGCAGTGTCTCACTTGCCTGCTATCTTTATGGAAACAGCAGGAGACATCCATCTTCCCTTAGCAAAGCCATCTGACTCCAGTCTGCGCTTCAGTCGGCACTTATTTCCAGTCAGGCTTGTTTAAGCCTGACTGGAAATAAGTGCCGACTGTATGTGATTGTCTGGCCTGTTCGATCAATTATGGCAGAAAAAGCAGCGAAAACGCAGAAAGTGCGTGGTGAGATATAGATTTTAGGAGACAATAAGTTTGTATAAATTGTTTAGTTCTTGCCTAAACATCCATTTCCAGTGAAACTATAGCTCTCTAATATTCTGTGACCAAGTGCTCCAAGAAAACGTTCTCATTAAAGATTGAAGCTCGAGATTAAAAAGGGACTGAAAAGTACACCAGATAAAAAGATGAACTGGTGAGTGACAGAAACTCTTTGGAATGAGATTTAATGTTCACATCCAAATCATATGACATAATATGATGACAAAAATATTGATAAAGGATCTGCAGATTTTGAGTTGCAACGGTTTTCTAAACTTAATAAAATAAAATGTTTTATGGCAAATGACCATAACAAGACTGAATTTACAAAGAAAGATTTTTAGGATTTGATTGCAGAAACTAATTCATAGAAAACTGTTTAACTTTGTTTTGGACATGAGTTTTAGGTAGAAGTCACAATGATAGAACCAGCATTTTGTTTATAATTAAATATATCTGAAGTAAATATGAAATAATTAAGGTTTTATCTTGCAGAACTGTGATCTCTAGTTTAGCATTATTTATAAACTTGAGATAAAACTTCTGTCCATTCAGACCTGCCAGAAGTTTAGATTGGGCCTGAGGCATTTTGGAAGGTAAGTGATGACTCATATTCAAACTGAATCATCCAATGATTCATTCTATGGATTCAATCTTTCATTAGGTTGACAGATGGGTCTGCAAGCTTTCACCAGCAGTTACGTATAGAAACATGTACATTCTACTTAACTACCAAGAGAAGTAAGCAAATCTCAAAAGACAGCAGATTTGTCTTTTCCTTTCACAGACTAGTGTAAGTAGAATATTATTTTAACAGTCTTAGCAATCCAAACCTATAAACACAAAAATCCATACTTGTCATTATTATAGTATTTAAGAATCTCAACAACTTGAATCCTGATCTTTCATCAAAATAATGTCCAATGTGCATATGTGATAAATATATATATAATTTTTTGTTTGTTTCAAACATTTCCACCATCATCGACATAATTACATGAAGCGATTTACATCCCATTACCTGCTTGACAAGTTTTAACGTAAAATAGTGAATTTCTTCAACAAGTAAGAACAATTACTTTACAGGGATGTTTTCTATTAAATTGTTGGGGGTATATTTACTGAAAAGATTATTTACTATTGTTTTAAAGTTCTTTGCGGGAGGATATCAGTGCAGAAGGAACATGCTGTATAGTGAAAAGTGGATTTATACATCATTTGCTGACACATCATAAAGTAATATTTAAATATAAAATGTCAACCACCTCTCCTAAATCATTTTTGTAAAAGTAATCAATTATTTTTTGTTTTTGAGTTTGTTCCTGTTTAGGGTTACATGTAGAGGGGGACCTTGTGCTTATCTTCAGCAGTCATTGGGTTAGAGATGATTTTGATGATTTAGACCCTGCAGGTCAGTCTACAGGGTCACACACAACCACAACTTAAAGTTCAAAACAAAACTGCAAAAAGCTGTTCTTTAATATCAATCTTTTGTCTTGTCTTCTGTGGGGTCATACAAAACTCATGTTCTTTCAAGATCGGAGCATTACAACCAAAACTAGTAAATGGCGTGTACTTGTATAACGCTTTACTCGGGTTCTACGACCCCCAAGGCGCTTCACGTAGTATGTCTTTCACCCATACACACACTCATGTTTGGTGATGATGAACTACACACTACACACACATAGCTGTCCTGGGACACATATTGACAGAGGTAAGGCTGCCAGACACTGACGCCGCTGGACCCTCTGACCACCACCAAACAGGCAAGGTGAGGTAAGTGTCTTGCCCAGGGACACAATGGCCAGGCGATTTTTTTCTCTGGGGATTCAAGCTGGCGACCTTCCGGTTACCAGACGACCCACTCTGCCGCCTGAGCCACGGCCGCCCCCAGTAAATAACAGCTTTGTTTTGGTTAATATCATCAGTATCAAGCTCTGCAACTCCATTCAGCTGCTTGCATTTTATGTCATTTACCTTTATGCTACTGCAGTTGTAAATAAAGTTAACAAGCATAATGTTAGTAAAATGTGTTTTGTTAGGTCAATGTGTTTAACATCTGATGTAACTGATAGAGATTTGTTAAAATTTCAACAGGTTCAACATCTGCTGTTTTGGTTTATGCATTTACTAACTTTACTGATGTGAAGCTGATTAATCCCAGTTTAAAACTCACTTTTTTTTCCATTTGAGCATTTCTTTTAGCAAGTTCCAACATGTACATGTACAATTTATTCAACAGGTGAACATTTTGTCAGCAACATCAAAATATGATAAGACCTTTGTAATATGGATTTGGATACAATTCCTCGACTGATATTGTGGGATCTGTGCAAGAGTGTGCATCTTCGCTTAGTTTTCTATCTGACCACAGAGAGTGTGACAAATGGATGTGTCAGAGCTTGATGGAGCACTGCGATTTCTCTAGAAGGCACAAAGCTATTACACGACTATATAGACAGCCCCAAAGAAAAATCCTGTTTCAATCAACTACATATAATCTGGAAGACAAAGAAAGATGTTTAACAGTTGACAGAAAGAGTCAGACGCTCTTCCTGTAGAAAGATCACATCCCGATACAAATTCCATTGTGTTGGAAAAAAAAATTGAATTTTCATTTGTGAACATTTTCTGTCAGTCTAGCAGAGAAAAATCTAAAAATCTTATACAGAAAGTGGATATGCTTTTCTTTTAGAAAGGTATACCAGTAAGGATAAAGATAAAGTTAATAAAAAGGGCAATTTAACCTTTTTCTGTTATGCTAACAAATGTAAAATGTCAAAACGAGCATGTCATTTAGAAGGATGAGGTATACGGACCTTGTTAGGGCTTTGAGGCTTTAAATGACTCATTTATGTCTTTTGACGAGGTAAAATAAAAAAAGAAGCATCTAGAACTCGACATCACCTGACTAACCAGGGCTGTGAGTGTGGTTCCAGTGTAATATTCTAAAATTGTGTACAAATGAAGTACAATTCCTCTCTGATCCACTTTTTATTGCATATGATGGCCAGCACTCGTCTGGTGTGACCGAGCCATAAATGTCTTTTTAAGGCTGCGATGGGCTTGCAGCCACTGTCATGAGTTCAATGAAAGAGGAAGGTAAAAATTGAGCTTCAGGTGTGGAATGCAGCTGAAATGCAGCGTTGTCACTGCAATATATTTTCTGATGCAAGTCAAGTGAAACAGACAGGAGTAAACAGCATAGTAGGGATTAGGCACCGTGAACTTGGACAGGTTTTCACTTGATGGGTCACCTTTACTGTTCTTTAGGAATGTGAATGCACACAACAAGATGGGTTTTTGTTTTTTCCAGTGTCTGTCCTCAAAGGCCCTCTAGTTATTTAGAACTAATAAAGAAATGTCATTTAATTGTGTCAAGAGATAAACGTGTTTTTTTTACCTGTTTTGATGCATGATGAAAGGTGCTTTTAGGCAGCTTGATATTTTACATGGTTCATCAAACTATTAAATAACATACCTTCTCTTTTTAATGGTCTGCAGTCCAGACAATCCTTCCATTGTTCAGAGGTCAAACTGTGGTCACTACACTGCTTCTATCTCTATACCAGAAATGCAATTTCAACATTTTTTGCTTCCATAGTTTTATAAAACTTGATGTAACTCACCCAAAATATATTCTAAAAAAGAATTTCTGCAAAGACACTGACAAACTGGGTAAAGTCGTGACTTTTTATATTTGTTTTCCTACCTTCAGAATTTTCTTGATTTATCCTGTTGATTTGTTTTGATTTCTGAGCTTTTTACACTTCAAAAGAAACACAATTTTGTCTGCCTAAACTAAACCTGTCCTACAGCAAACACAGATTCTATTTTTTTCTCCCTGGTTTCCAGTATTCATGAATCCAGCTCCTGCATTCAGCTTGGCACTAATAATCTCGTCAGTCCTCCCTCCTTCTGTTTTCACATCTTCTTTCCATTTGCATCCATCCTGTACCTTCCTCCCACTCATTCTCTAACTCCCCTCACTGTATTCATCACACAGTAAGGGTTAGCCCAAAAAGCTGTCAGGATATGTTCTGCTGTCAGCAAGATGCCGAGTGGGAGCGCATTAGATTTTGGCCTCAGTGTGTCCCTGACAAGAAACAAGCCAATTAAGGGATCCCCCAGCACTGCTTAAGCCTGGTTATGGCAGAGGTCCCTGAGATGAACACCGGTGTGCTAAATCATCATCCTTTTTTATATTAGAGTCTCTGTGGGGAGAGGTGAAATGATTCTGGATTATTCCCCTTTTTATCTCTTTCTCTTACCGAGCTGCTGGCCACCACTCAACAGCTCACATTAAAGAAGTTTATCTGTGCTATGAAGGACATTGACATACAGATTTTCTTCCCTCTTCTCCTCCCTGTTGTTCAATCTCATTCTCAAGGCTAATAGTATTAGGGACAGAGGAAGTGCTTTGAGATAAGCCTTAGGTCAAGTAGCTGCAATCAATTATTGCTGTTAAATGTTGTAATAAAAGATTAAGGATTTGGATTGAGGAAACTAAGGAAGGCTGGTGGGGTGTTCAGTGTCTACAGGAATGTTTAAGCTCGAGTTTTTGATGTGTTAGTCTTTATTTTTATTCGCAGAAGTTACATCCAATTATGTGGTTTTATATCTTTCTGTCTGTATCTTCCTTCTCTCCTTTTCTGCCTGTCAACCTCCTTTTCTTGCGAATGCAAAGCTTAAATGTCAAGCTACTCCAAATGCATTCCACAGAAAAAAAATAAGACTTTTTCCATTGATGCACCAGGAAAAATGACAAAAATCGGTGTCCTGTCATGGTGCTATGTAAAATAAGAACACACCAGGAACTTCATAATGGGGAAATAAGCTATAATATATAATATAAATCCAATTGGTAAAATTAAAACATACAGAACTGATGACCAAAAAAAAAAAAAAAAAAATCAGCTGGGAGCCTTATTGGATAAATCTGGAGTTATTTTTTTATACTAGTAATTCTGAAATCCCATAAAAGTGTGCTGGTTAGTTTAATTGAATACCAACTTTACTACTGCTATGTCCTTGTTCAATAAGAAAAATACAGTTTCCTGTTTAAGTTGACTGTTACAAAGTCACAATTTAGAAATTCAGAGGGTTTTAAAAAAGACTCTTATTTAGAGCTACAGACTTATTTTGGCAATCTTGGTGGAAAAAGTGGCTTTTGCAACAAGCAGGGAAGTAAATGTTTAAAACAATCCTTTTTAAATTGCAGTCTATAATGATACAACTTGTTTGTTGTCCACTATGTAGCAATTTCCAGTTTCATAAACGTGTCCCCACTTGAGCAACAAACATCCACACAAAGCTAGCAGAAAATAGTGCACACTGAAGAACTAAATGACCGTATGGGATTCTAATGCTTTCCTCATACATGACTCATTTCAGTTTCCACAACAAGGTTTTCTTGACCCTGAATTTTCCCTGGAGATCAAAATGACTCTTTGGGTCATTTTAAGGAGGAAGACAGTTTTGACTTATTGGTTGCTTGAAATCTCTGACAAAAAATTCCATTCTAATGAAAAATGATCATTTCAGGTTTTCCCACTCCACATTATGATATCAATCAGTGAAAACAAAAGGCAATGTTAGCCATTCTTAATCCCTTAAAGCTGTTTTATGTAACTTAATAAATAAGCGGCTCCACTCGCTGCTTCACTCCTCTTCCCACACCACCACCCACCACTGGGAAAGGAGTCATGCATATTTCAGCACTGTGTCTGCCAGTTCTGAGTGGAGCTTATTGTGGCTGCATGCAGACACCAAATCAGCCTTCTTTCCCTCCATTTTTCTCTGTCTTACTTTCGTTCACCCCACTGGCACCCTGTTCTTTATCACTGTTCAGCAGTTATGAACATGGAAACCCAAAACAAACACAGATCTATGCCATGTGAAAATTTCTCAACTTTTACTGCTGATAAATCATCATGTCTTTTCTTGTTCTCCACATTTCTCAAGGTTTATGAAAGAAATGTTTTTTTTTCTGCCCTTCAGGGAGATTTCTGTTCAATATGCACAGATCTAATGACTCCAACCTTTGAGAGTGAATGTGTTTACCAACTGGGAGGAAATTCCCACATTCAAATCATTAACAAACAAGCTCTCCGTGCATGTTTCCTGGTTGAAATAGGTCTATTTAAAATCTGAGCATAGCAGGTATGGAATATTTACAGGACACCTTGGAACTGAATATAGCCATGACCAACATGTATGATCATGTTTGCCAGGAGTAAACGTCTGCTCCCGGCTTTATCGTTTGCAGTTGATGTCTAAGATGTGGACCAGCAGGAAATGCAATCTAGGGATGGTGAGATTCAAACCACAATTAATTAACTGAAGTGTCTTTCCAAAGCAATTTTCACTTTAATTCTAAGTATTTCTAGACAACTGTGATAATTACACTCAACTGTGGCCATAGAGAGAAATTTAGAGTCACAAATTGCTGGTAAATTTACACCTTCTATTTCTAGAACTGAAGAAAAAGCCTGTCCAGAAAAAGTGACTAAAGATTTAAAAAATAAACTATTTTAGAGGATTTTTTATGGTTCTAACATGCCAAACATTATATGGTCATATTTCTAAGTGGTACATTTCTGGGAGACCATCACAGTGCACTCCTACATAACCAATCACTCACTCCCTGTTGAGAGTTATTTACAGGTTTTTGATAAAACTCGTCTATAAATATACTCCTCCACTTCACCTTCAATTTTATTTTATATGACCAGCTTTATCCCTGGCAAAGTCATCATCAGGTAATCATTTTGGAAAAGTTACAGCATATGAAATTTTTGTAAGATGTGCTCCGGACAGAACTGACTGACAGCAGTTTATGTCCGAAACTAGAACAACTGAATGTCCTTGATAGGCAGCTACATGATGTGCTGCTGTATTGGCCTGATATCGGGCTGTGTCTAATATGGTGGAGATTGACTTGCTTCTACTGGCTCCCAGTTAGTGAGGGGGGGATTTAAACTATTTTACCTTCCCAGATCTGCACACCTTCCCTCAGGCCCTTTCACCTCGATGGCTTAAATATTAATGGTAAGTCAGAGGATAGAGGATGAGTGAGAAGAAGGGAGGACTGACAGCTTAATCATGGAGGCAGTCGCCTCCCTCTCCCTTTTACTTAAACGCTGTGGGCGGCTGTCACCACGACCTACATGATGTAATCACATCCATAACCGTGATATGGGCCACCGAGGGCCAAGAGGAGAGCGATGAAGAGACAGGGAAAGGTTGTGAGAAAGCTGAAGAATCTTTCCACGGAGAATCATTTAAAGTCAAAACCCAAAGACAAGGAGAGTGAAAAATGTGTGAACTGTATAAATTACTAAGCTACCGTATTGGGTACTTACTTTCCCCCACTTTATCAAAACAGTGTTAGATCTTTTTAATACATAATTTCTGTTGCTTTAAATGACACAAAAAATATGCATGTTTGGATTTTTATGTAAATAATTTTGTGTTAGATCATTATTTATGGAAAATGATTAACAACATTTGTACAATGGCTCAGGAACAATAATCTTCTGTAAATTATCAGCACTCACATTAACCATATGGAATCATATCAGTGATCTGCTAAGGAGGTAATACAGGAAGTGTTATGTCATGTGACAAAGATGTGGAAATTATTCTGTAAGGAGATGGAGAGTGACCAAAAAACCTGGTGACTTCAGCTTAAAGCTATAGATTGATCACATGATCACTCCTTGGATAATTATGATGATGGAAGTGACAAGGAAATGCTCCATTAAACTTAAGAAACTAAAGCATCAACCACAGCTACCTTCCAGTAAAGCAGTACCATATAGAAACTATAGATACAGGCTGGTGCAAAGACATTGCACACCAAGAAGCTTAGAGTTTCACTAATTTTAAACATCTGTAAGGACCTTCTCCAGATCAAAAGAAAAACTATTAGAATAAGAAACAAAAAACAACAAGGCTGCTAAACTCTCAGTAACATTTAAACTAAATCTCCAAGACCCAGCGTATATATGATTCATTTATTCAGGTATATTTTTAAGCTTCATTGCTTCACAAAACTTCCCCTTTTTTTTACTATTAAATAAATGATGCACAATGTTTAAAATTTAAGAAGAAAGAAACTTCCAAAAGGGTGAACCAGAAGTGAACATTGAGAGTGTCAAAGACAATAACAGTATACTCTGTCTTATAACATCAACAGTGAGAACGAAGAAAAGATGTTACCACAGAAGAAGACATTCAACTGGTTTGATAACACAGAAATGGAGCTTTTGACACAATAAGGTTTTGATCAGAGTCTCATAGGTTGTTGTCGGTGCATCAATATTTTAAGACACCAGTACAGATTCTGTTTGACTTGATGCTGTTCTGATTTTCAGCCATACAACATAGTGATAGAGAGCTAGAGGCTCTTGTTTCTGAAATAAAGTCAGAATATCTCTTTTGAGCAAAACTGTCAAAAAGAAAAGAGGAAAAAAAGTACAGTGAATATCATTGATTCTTTCGTACATATGGGAAAGTAGAGATTTCAACAAAATGGTTTCTTTTTTAAAAAGGGATTTAACGTCTTAAATAAAATTAAACTCAAGTTTATAAATGTCTCTAAATGAGACAAATGAAGAAAAAAAAACAGAGTAAGGAGTGTATATTTGTCTTGTTGAGGTGGGGGGGGCAAATGGAAAACTTCGTTTGAGACACAAACACATTATCTGTGTCTAAATTGTAGTATTTCCCAAGTGAAAAGTGGAATCTGGACGAAAGAAAGAAAGTGGATATAAAACAACCCGTTCCTGCTGCTTCTGACCTGTTCACATCACTGTAATTGATTTCATCTATGTTGCAGTGGCCACTCATTTTGAACTAGATACACTGTACAATAACCCAAATACAAACAGAGATGTCCTTCTTACCCCATTTACAGGATATGTCTTCCATCCCAGCTCTCCAAACACAGGCTTCGTTGTATCCAGCAATACAACTGAAACAGGAAAAGGTGGAAAAAAAATAAATTAACACAATAAACAATCTGACAACACAAAGAAAGAATCATATTCACTCGTAGATTGAAATATGAGTCATAAACAAGCTCATCTATATATTATTAGACACAGAAATGAGTTTTTTGGATGAGTACTAATGAGTCTGGCAGCAAATTCAGTGGGAGAAATGTTTTTGTGTCATATATGACATATTTAAGGGATTGATGGATTGAAATCAGATTGTTGTTAGAAGTCCATTCCCTCCTCTGCCAACCACTACAGCAAAATGCTCCTGGGTTGCTTATGACGAATATATTTCATGTGACACAATCAACAATTTGTCTATAGCCCTGGCTGTGTAATGTGTCATCGTAATGTGGATTTTATACTTAAATATTAGCCACAAAACGCGTTGGGAATTGTGTTTTCTGGAAAAACTGAAGCAAATTATATCCGTTTTCACTATAGCATTATATTATTGTTGACTGAACTTAAATGATCAAGAAACGTAAAAAAAAAACGTTTTTTGTATAAAATATTGCCAACCTTGTCCATATTTTTCTTGCTCTCAAGGACAGGAGATTTTAATAATTCAAGAGGAAAGTGTTTCTCTAAGAGACAAGTGATTTATAGAGAAAAGAAGCAAACACGGCTTCCTGAATTTACCCTCGGTGAGATGCCAGCACATCCAATAAACTAGGAGAAATGTCTTTTTTTTAACATTCACTTGTAGCAACATCAGGGAATAAACAGTAGACAGAGATCACAATGTATTTTGAAAAATGCAGAACTATTAAAGTAGGCTAATTTAGGCACCTTGTCAAATAAACCATGAACACTATAGATGATAATACAATTAGTTTGTCCCAATTATGTGTAGATGCATGACATATGTAGGAAAACATCAGGTTTTCAGGACATGAGTGATCACAAGCAGATGAACACGACACTCGAGAGACTTTTTTTCTGTCCCCATTAGAACCAATCACCAGCAGCAACTAAATCTTTATTTTTTAGCAGCAGTTTTTTAGATTTTACATGCTACAATCATACATGATTAATACTGATACCTGTACTGACAAATCAATGGGTATTTTCTACTTGGGATAATATCTGGGTTATGTGTAAGTCAGTCATGAATGTCCACTTGTGAGTCTCTAAGTGGTCCTCAGAGGACTCATTATTACCAATACAAATCTCTATCAGTGACAGATTATTTCCAAAGAAACCTCAATAAACATTATTTCTGGGTAAAGACAACACAATGCACATCAAAGGAGGCTTTTTCAAAGCTTTGATAGAGTGAGAGTTATTTGGAGATAAAAAATATCAAAGCAATGAATAAATAAAAGAATAAATGTACTATGCAAGGATTTTTATACAAAGCAGTGACTTCTTAAAGAGCCTTTTGTCACGATGTGTGGTAAAAGGTCCCAGACGCAGGCAAGATGTGAGGACTCAGGGATTAAGTAAAAAAATACTTTTAATAAATACAAAAACAAAAGGCTGGGATGGCAGCAAAACAGACTATTTACAGGAGCTGGAAGTAAACATAAGGCACAGGAACACAGACATGGTAACAACCAGGAGGCTCTAACAAGTGAAGTGAACAAACCAAGTGGTACATATACACTGAGGACCGGTGATTACTGAGTGGGGACAGCTGGAGAGGAAGTGCAAGGGACAATCAGCAGAATGGTGAACAGGTGTGACACACTAACCAGACAGCGTAAACTGATTGGCGTAGTGGCGCTGGCACAAAAATGAACTGAACAGAACTCACTGGGACCTCAAATCTACACAGAACTGAAGGTGAAAATGGTGTGTCAGAAAATATATACCAAAACAAACAGACATTAGAAATCTGCATTGTGGACTGGAAATGCCATTTTAGGGAGATATTAACCAAACTTTAATGTCAACACCATAAAGCCAATATGAAGTCTGTAAACATACGATAAACGCATCAGTTTTCAAAATACACAGGAAAAGAAAGAAAAAACAAAGTAATAAATAAAGTAATTAAAGTAATACAACTTCAAAATCATGATGTGTTATAACAGTCTAATAAACAAACAAAGTAACTCTGCCCTCACAATATTCTGTTTTCATCCTTATTTTACACAGTTCTATATATTTCTCTATACTTTGAATAGGTGTATGTAAACTGTAAAACATCACACGTCAAAGACAAATGTAGCAAAAGTCAACAATCCAGTCCCCATCTGATGTTTTTAAATGACTGAATAATTAAACTGCTGTAACTTTTTAAACCATGAATACAACATAAAGCTTTTTTTTTGTGGGAAGTGCAGCTCTTTTCTTCTTTGATAGCATTTCACTTCTATATACAGACAAATTGAAATAATAAAGACCAAACATCTAATCATGAGGACCAGCAGATACTTTTACAATGATTTACCAGGAACTGAGCTTTTCTTTTAAACTGCAGCTGAGAGCATTTAATGACTCATGCTGTGTTATAGCAGTGTGAGATTAGGAGCAGAAAATGGACATTGATCTATATGAAATTGCAGCAGATTATCTTATTGATTGACTGCCCTGTCCAGCACAGCAAGAAAAGACTTCATGCTGATCATTTTATCCTCCAACCCCATTCTCTCTGCACTGCTAGTTTAATATTTCCTCAATTGGCTGGTTGTTCCAGCATCTCTGTGTGTCCTTTTCTGTCCGCTGATGTCGGGTCTGTGCCATGTCTGCTAGGCTGGAGGACAAGCGGACACTGCCAAATGCTGTTAATGGACATCATTTGGCTACTGTAGACTGGTAAGCAACACACTTGTAGGAAAATAGCTTAATTACTGATGGTTAGCTGTGTTGCTCACTGCAGTGAGAATATTAGCACCACAGTTTAACACACAGAAAATTTGGATTAAAGGTGGAATATAATACTAGCTCAACATTTGATCCATATGTTGTTTTTTAACCATCACACTGACTATGTTGTGTCTGAAGTTGTTCTGATGGGGCACCATGGAGGCTGTGGTTTAAATTTAAAACAGTACAATGTTTTATACAAACTTTTAAAACATTAATTTGTTAACCCTTACACACTGTTTGGGTCAAATTGGACCCGTTTTAAAGAGGCCCTTCCATTAAAAATTGATTTTCTGAGGTTTCTGTTGAATATTTTAGCTCCACAGGTGTTCTTACCTTCATAGTGGGTGTGAAAACAGGTCAACAACTTCTCTTTCAGTTTTTATCTCTCAAACTACGCAGGTGGCGATAAAACCCGAGTTCAAACGGCTGGTACTTGTTTTTTCACAACTCCTTTGCTCGTTAGTATTCATCAGCTCCCGCAGTTGAAAGCAAACCTAGCAGTCTGCTGGCTAAAATCTGTAGCAAACACGTATCAAACAGGAAGAGACTACGTGTGTTGTTGCCATGCGCAGCGGGGCAGGAAACAGGAAGTCATGCTCTCATAGGTTAGTTTGTTAACTGAGTCCAGTAAATTTGCATATTGAATATTAATGAGTTGGAGCCCGAAACCTGCTGAACGTTTCGCAGACAGATTGAAAGTCTGTTAATCAGTGTTTCCTAACGTTTTTAGATATAAAATGTTTCATATTACAGGTTAATAGTTTAGAAATAACCACAAAGTCATACAATTTGTGTGAAATTGCCTCTTTAACATTTGACAGCAATAAAAATACCCTAGATTTTTTATTTTTTTGCCTGAAATTATGACTTTTCCTAAAATTCCCAGAATACACAAAACTGAAAATGTTTGAAAATATCTGAAACTGTTATAATTTTGCATGGGTGTTACACTTAGGCTGTTCAGGGTCAAATTTGACCCGTAATCATTTAACTGTCTTTTAAAACTACTTGCTTAATTGTGTTATGGGTAAAAGAAAATCTAATTTTCACCAGATGATACACTGTACAACTGAATGTGTCCACTGAAATTCTCTCTGATTACAAATATTTTTAATGGATACAAACTTTTCTTACTAAGGCTGCTCTCATACTGGAAGATGAGCCTATAGGCAGCTTTCAGTGTGAAGTCAACCATGATCCTGCAGCACTCTTAGTTCTTTAGATAGAGTTTTTCCCACAGTTTTCCAGGAAACACTCTGCAGCACTTTATACTTCCCACAGCAATCCTAACACATCGGCTGTAACATAATCCACCCTGGACCCCAATGTTCTGCCACCACAACCTCACTACATACTTGAATTCATTGTTGGCCTATTACTTTCTGTCACGCAATATATATATATATTTCTATATATTAACTATCTTTATTATAACAATATATTTGATTTAAGGCAACGCAGGCTATTCGTGTAAAACTATTTTGTCTGCCAACTTTTTCTGGTCAGTAAAAGTAGTTTAAAGTTTTCCAGATAGAAAACAACATATTAGCATGTATAACTGTATGGGTATAAACACTCAATTTTTATGAGCATGCACCTGTTTTTGATAGTGCGTGTTTATATATGGGTCTTCCGAAGCATGTACCTGCCAGTGTACCCTAAAACTGCCTGCATGTAAATATCCATCCATCCATCCTTTCTGCTTCTCTCTGCACCACTCCATAGAGTTATCTTTCAGCAAGGCACCCACAGACCCCTGCCAGGAGCTGCAGGTCCACTGGGACTTTCACTAGTTAGATATAAATAGAACATGAGCAGGCCAACCCATAAATATAAAGAGCTCCAGTAGAATGATGACATCTTGTGTCTGGTCTACACCCCTTGCAGGCCACACAAACACCCCAGAATAGCTGTTCAGCCATAGTAAAAGACCTGAATACTGTATATTAAAGAGTTATTCCATGAAAATGTGAAGTGCACCTGTAATTAATGCTTAGATAACACAGACACTCTGACAGGTGTTACTTCTATTGATAAAAGTAGGTGTCTTCAAGAGCACTTTGTTTTGGTATATATGATCCCAATGTCATTGTGAGCAGCATTTACAGATAATACTTTATTATTTAGAAGCTTCCTGCACTCTCATAATGATAAGTAGGAAACAACAAGACTTGTTAAAAGACAAACAACCACGTTTGATGAACAGACACTTGTGAAAATTGATTTTGGCGAGTGTTTCAGCGAGGATTGCACATTGTCATTTAGCAGTGTAAACAAAGCACTGGGCTCTCAACAGATGAGAAGAGGATATGCTGTGAAATAGAAAACTATCCATAACAAAGGCAACCTGACAGGCATGACAGGATTTTCAACACACTCTCTTTATAATCACTGGAGAATCCAAGACCAAACATCCAACAACTTAATAAACAGAAGGAAAGTAAATCTCTGAATGTGTTCAATCTGATTATGGCTTTAAGTGTGTTTAAACAAGAAATTTGAGATGGGAGTTGATAGTTGTGAGTCAGCAGTCAAGTACTGAAGATGTTGAGCGTGTTGCTGTCTTGTCCACATGGCAGCCAAATCTGTTCTAACAGGAATTGGGTTCAGTAATTTCTTGCAGAAACCATTTAAAGCATTTTTTTTTCATGATCTAGCATTAATTCACAAAATATTTTCAAACTAGGATACTAATTGGGAATTATGCTGAAAAATATGAGTGGACAGGAGTCTGGGCATCTGCTCTAAGTGTGATGATATACTGTATATTGTTTTCATTATTCTTAGTAATAATCCTTATTATGTTGATTCAGCCTAGATATTTTCATCCTGTTCTTTATGTTTAAAAAGCCTGCGTGAAAGGAAGAAATGTCAAATAAGTTTCTGTTGAATGACCCAACAGGTAATTGTGCGAAGATCAAATGAATTTACTTTCATGCAAGTGTAGTCCCACCTTCTGAATAATGCAGTTTTCTTGTTCGTATAAATCTTCCTTTATGTCTTTTGCACACACGTGACATTTTTAGTCAGGGTCACTGACAAGTGCTTAAGTGTCATAAAACATAATTGTAGTTTGACTAACTGCAGCCAGAATCCTTTCCATCAGTAATCAAAAGCAAAACACCTGCAATGATCCTGCAGCTATACGATTGCCCATGAATTTCAAATCCAGCATATTCAGAGTGGTAAAAGCTTTAAAAAACATTTTTGTCTTATAAAGCAGAAAAGCATTTATTGAAGTAGGACATTTACTGATTCATTTTAAACTATCATAAACTTTAGTTTATTCAATTATAAAGGTAAACATATGTTCAAGCTTGGAGAAATACTTGCAGAAAAATACAAATCCCGACCACACTAAGTTGCAGCGTGGGTCTGCAGATGGTTTCTGTCTCAAAAGTGAAAGATGTTGACAGAAGATGCTACTTTATGCAGCTAACATTCATCTTGACGGCTTCATCAGCGACATGAATCACTGTCAGTACAACTCTCTAAAAGGAGTGAGCATTACAAAAAAAAACATGTGGAGCCACAGCTTTTTCATAAAAGATGATCCAATTTTTTTAGGCTAATACATTTTTCTTAGCATTTAAGAATGTGATGTGCTTGATTCAGTTGCAACCCTTTCAATGACCAAATATTGTTGGAAAGTAAGAGGAAGCAGTAGCTGCTGGAAATAACATACTGCACAAACTCCCTATTAACCAAGTTTTCTTCAGCGTTAACTACATCAACAAACTTTCACAATATTTTTATCTTTTCACAGGCTTCAGCATTAGAGTGCTGTTGCATTTCACAACAATAAAGTTAAATGTAATTTCAATTATGCTGAGAATTTATTGCAAATCAGTCTTTACAGTCTAAAGTGAAAGTGTTGGGATACATCATAGTTTTGTCTCTATGATATAAAATGAAACATACAGGCACTTAAACTAATAATCATTTAAAAATATCAACAAATCCACAGACATACACGTTGAAAAGGTGCAGGGGTAGCATTTCACTGCTAATCTAAATTTGTCGTTTGATGTTCATTGACTTCATGCTAATGGTGAATGTTTCCTTCATCTGGTGTTGGTGATAGCTGTACTCTGCATGAGCAAAAGCTTTAATCAGCCATCTACATAGATCAATGCAAAGAGGAGGATAATTATTTTTTATGTTGCTTTCAAACTAGATCAATGCATATTTAGACTATGGCAGGCGTGTAATTATAACTAGCAAAGCCATCTTTCTTTTTTCTATTTTTAAACATGCTATTGAATTGTTCAAACTTATAGAAATCTAGCCATTCTTGAGTGAAGTACATTTTCAATCATTGTCTCTATTTGAATCATTTTCATAGACAGTAATTTATTTTGTCAGGAAGATACAAGAACTTGAATCTTTCTGAGCAATTTTAAAAATGTGAGAAGAAAATCCTGCACTGAATTTATCAAGAAGTAGTCTAATACCTAATGACAACCAAAGTGTCTCAGAGGGTTCAAGAAATGTTCTCTAAGAAAGATGTAATGAATATGACTGGAGCTGCTTTAAGACAGCATACAAAAGAGGAAAGCTGAGCTAAAGTTAAAAGTACAATAAAAGTTGTAGTAAAGAGGAACATTGGCTTGTTCAAGAGTGACAAAGTAGAACTTTGTTAATAACTGTCTGCTGTCCCAGTTGGGTTCATGTGAGGGATGTGTTAGTATGTGAGGAGGAACACAGGCAAGAAGCAAAAATAATTGTTTTTTATTGTTCTCCCGACAGCTTATATTGTGACATTTTGTCGGTAAAATCCTCAGTCTCTGGAGTTCTCTTTGCTTCTGTTGAAAGGCACCGATCAAAAACACTGATCTGCACCACTGTGGGATGGGGTTTGGTTCTGTCCCTAGTCCACACTAAACACAGTCCATGGTATTGCAAAGCAGGAAAAAAAAAACTTTTTTTAATTACTGTTTCAAAAAACGTGAGAATGAAACAATTGAATCTCAGAAAAATACATTTCAATATTTCTCAAGTTTTTTTTTTAGCTTTTTAAATTTGTCTTTTGATATTTCTTTTATTTTCTTTCTCATTTTCACTGTGAGCTCCACCATCCTGTGGTAGACGCTGCTTGCATCTGTGCCACTCGAGGTCCCATACGAGTCAATATGAAGGACTAAATTACAGCTGAAAGCAGACATGAGTTCAATCATTCAATCTGCACCACAGAAAAACACACTGTGAGGCTGTTATGTAGCAGCTGTCTAGGAGAACAGGGAGTAGCATCGCTCTTATTGAACACAGAGAACAATAAAATATAACCTGGGGGGCAGATCCCACTGTGCTCCCCACACAATCAATAGGACTATTTTAAACCTCACTGATGCCGCAGCTGTATGTGTGGGTGCACACGGAGATGCGGAGGAACACACACCAATGTGTGACCACAGTCTTGCCAGTCTTAAGAACGCACACATAGACAGATGGGCAGGGAGATTTGGGGAAACTACAAGACAAAAAGTTTAAATAAATAAATAATGAAAACCATATGCTCGTGCACACATTTAAGGGGAATAATAGTTCACTGCTATTTGTGTCTGAAAGAATAAAGACAGAAACAGACAATAAAGTCTCTCAGATTGGCTTTGTCAAGCACTTAATGAGTCAGAGTTTTGGAGTCATCCTGTCTATACAGTTGTGTCCATCTGCGTGGAATACTGTAGGTGAACAGGAAAACCCACAGGGAGGTTATTTTAGTAGCTGAGTTCCAGAAAACTTCTCCATTTGGGTCTGAACACTGAGACCAAAACAGAAGCAATCAATTGAACGACAGCAATCTGATCATCTCAGAATGGATTGTATAGAGGTGCATTTCCTTGTAAATTGATTTTTCAAATGAAATAACATTAAAACAAAACAAAAATATAAACAAACAAAAACATTATATGGAGCTCTTTTATACAGAAGTTGTTTCTGTTTTTTTCTTTTATTCCCTAGTTTTCACTTTTTTTTATTAAGGAACACAAGTAAATTGATCAAATACAATAAAGAAAAAATAAACTTTTGTTTTGTGGTCTCTGCACTGACTGAGCGTATTGCGGGACTTTGCACTGACTTGTTTTAACAGCCGGGATTTCAGGTTAAACTCCTTCACCTCATCTGCTCAACAGTAAATATCCTCAAGTGTTCTTGGTAAAACTAGTATTTAAAACTGTATATTTAGGGAAAACAGAAACAAACAAACAAACACGGCAATGATTCTTTTACTGAAACCCTTAAAGAAGAAAGTCGGGTAGACTGGAACAGACTGTGGCGCGCGGAGGAACGGGTCTTACCTTGGTTGCAGAGGCTGAGGCGAATGAAGGAAATTCCAAGAAAGAGTGAAAATCTGTTTCCAAAACTCATGTCTGCTGCATTTATCAGCCGCTTTATGTGGCGTCGCCTTCTTCTTTCTGACAACAGGTCAGAGATAAATGCGTCTGGATCCTACAGAAACACAAATCCGCTGCTCTAGTTCTTATAAATGATCCCGTGTGGAGCGAGCGGCCGTGCAACGGCGCAAGAGAAGCTTCATCCTTTTACCTGGTGGCTGCGGCAGCTCCGGTGTAGAATGAAGAGCTTTCAGGAGAAAGTCACCAAAATATCTAAAGTGAACTCAAATTCCCTGCTGAAGTTAGAAACACTTCGATCCTTACAACTCTAAAGATTATACGTGGACTTTCATTCCTTCAATATATGTTTTTAGAATAAAAAAAAAAAAACGACCTAGTGCGTCTCCTTTGCGCGCGGAATCGTGACAGACTTCAGACACCGTGTGTTTGGCACGGCAGCGTGCCGGGAAGTGCCAGCGTCAGCTCAGCCCGCTGCAGCGGCGAGAGATGAGGACGGCGAGCGGAGAAATGATCAGGAGACCGAGGAACAGCAGCTGAAGCGGGGGCAACACTGAGGGACTGTGCGCATCTGTGCAAGATGCTCGGCACTAGAGGGGGGTAGCTGACAAGGCAACGGCGTGCATGTGTGTGTATGCGTGTGTGTTATCTGTCGGTTCAAATACAGAACTTTCAAAGGAGAAGAGACAGTTTAAAACAGTTTAACGCTGCAGCCGTGTGATGCAAGTTTGACCTTTAAAATAGTCTTAACATTTTCTTGAACCTGATTCAGGTGGTGAGATTCTAAAACATGTTCTCACAAATTATTAGTTAACTTTAGTAACATATTAGCCCCCCCCCCCATCTGGTGTGACGCGAGTTTTTAGGTTTTTCAACCTGATGCTGGTACCTTGCTTCACGTTTTGCCGTCCTTGCCCATGACTTACTTGAAAAGCAAATGTAAATCAACAAATGAATCAAAATGTTTATACACAGTAACATCACTTATTTCCTTATAAACTTTTTCTGTTTTTCTTCTTTTTTTAGGTCACACTTTAGCTAACCAATCTGACCCTGTGTGAAAAGTAACTGATAATTAACTCTAATAAGTGGTTGTTTTACCCTTGAAGGCCACAACTGTAATCAAGCATTACAACAATGAGACTTTCAGATTGCTGTGGGTGAATTGAGCAGACTTCACTTTGCATAACAATTTAATTCAGTCACACTGGAGAGGTTTTAAGCATTAAAAGCCCTTTAAGGTCATAAGTCACTCCAAAACTTTTTTTGTTGAGCCATTAAGATATAGACTTGCTGTGTGCTTCACTGTTGACCTGCAGCACAACCCAAGTGCACTTTTGCCACAGGTCTTGACCTGATGGTCTGACATTCTGCTCCAGGATTTACTTAGTAAAGAACAAACTTCAAGGTTTTATAGATTACAGCAAGTAGTCCAGACACCGAAGTAGCAAAACAGCTCCAAAGCATCACACCACCATGTTTGAATGTCAATATGATTTTCTTTTTCTGAAATATAGTTACACTTAATGTAACAGGAAGCTCATCTTACAAAAATGTAAACTTTTGTCTTATCAGTCTGCTAAATATTTCTCCCAGTTTTTTGCCCCAAATCTTTTAATATTGTTGAATCAAAATCTTAACTGTGTCTTTAGATGTTGTTCTGAGTTCTTCTAGGTTTCACTCATGGGAGAGTTCTTCGGTTGCATGCTTTCACCATTTGTGAATAATGGCTCTCGTTGGGATTTGCTGGAGCCCAAAAGCATCAGCAGTGGCTTTATAACACATTATGTCCATTACTTTGTTTCTCGTCTGTGTTTGAATAGGGAGGCACCCACCTTTTTACGCTTTGAAGCAGGTTTGGATCACCTTGAAATAGAATCCCTCTTGGTTTAGCCCTCTGCATCTGCAACATAAAGAAACAGAGTAAAGACATTTTCTCTTGTTGCCAGTTTTTTTTCTTCCTGGTGTTAATTACACCACTGTTATCACAGAGATCTTTTGCCAAGACAATAGACACGACTGTGAGACTGTGAGATGCCTTCCTCCCATTTTCAATCTGTAATAAAACCACAGAAAGTTGCTATGGATGGGCATTTTTCAAGTCCAGCCAGTCACAGAACATTACAAAGGAGCCTTGGACTTTGTTCCTATTTAGCGGGCTCTTCAGGACTTTCTTTACTCTTTGTAGGCTCTTGGTTGTGGTTGGCCTCCTTGAGCCTTCATCATGGCTGTCATATTGAGCAATTGTTTAGCATATTTTGCATTTAACGTTTTTGGGAGGTGTAATACAGAGTTATTATTTATAATCAATCGTTGATCGTCTTTTGAGATTTGACACAATTCAGAAAACAGTTGAGGTTGCAGCTTTGGATTTCCAGATCTGGAGTTTGTTTCCTTCTTCTTGTCAAGCCTAATCATGATGACATTAGTAGACAAACTTTTTGTTAATCATTTGAATATCCAGTGGTGGGTTGCAGATATAATCATCTTAAACTTTGTCCTAAACAAATGTACTTTCATTTCCATTTGCTATAGTACAACAGTGAGCTGCTTGTCTTGCCAAGAAGTCAATGTCAGCCAAGATTAGAGAAGGTCTTCTTCTCATCTTCATGGACATTTCATTGAGTGAGCAAGCAAACCCTCCCCAATTTGACCCGGTTAAACAAAGCAAAGCAGGCTGCTGTGATGAGACACAGTCAATCAGGTTGTGGGAACAGCTTCCTGTCAGCACAGAGGAGGTAAATACATCAACATCACCATCCGTCACCACCACTTAGCTCTCAGCCAATCACCAAACAATGCTCAAAAGCTGCCAACTGACTTTGCGTGGGACAGTGTGTAAACACACTGGAGGACAGAGGGTTGTAGGCTAGAATATATTGACCACAATGGACTGTTTGTGTCTACTGTAGCTGGAAGAACTCTACAGGAATGTATCAAGCTATTAATGTCACTTTGCAGATGGATTGCTGCTATAAAACATGGATACACATTGTGGGTGGCTATCAAGAAAACCGAAAGCTACACAAAAAGTTTATCTTGGTAATAAATTACCAGCATTTGATATTCTGTGTCACCACATCATTTGAACCTTGATGAAAGCCCTAAAAATTTAGTAGCAAAAAACATCTGAAACAAACACCTGACCTCTAAAGGTACCAGTAGTCTCCAGTGTAACAATTTTTAATGTTTTCCTTCTCCTTATGTTACAGCATTGTTTTAATGAAATGGAAATAACACACTTTCAACAACTTAAATCATTGTGTAAATGGTGCCAAAAAGGATGATTTAGAGTTATGATGTAGAGGCTGTGTATAGGTTCCCTACTCTGGCACCCCCTCTGCAATGATCTGGTTTCCATTGCTGTAATAGTGGCCAATGAGGTGTGACTGTAGTGTATTGGGGGGCTAACTGTGAGGTATGATTCTTCCTGCCTGTTGAAAGCAAGGTCCATCCAACTGTAGTCATCACAGGCAAAAGACTGGAACAGAACCACATCAGCACAGCTGACAAAGACAATGAGACTTTATAACTCTAATAGGTTCAATAATATCCTGTTTGCAATGACGGACTCTATGGCACAATTGACTGAGTCCAAAAAGTAAATAAAAAAAGAACTTTTTTGGTAGTGGCTCATTATTAGAATATTGTTTGACAATGAATCCCTGCATGGACAAATATTGTGATGATTGCACTCCTACTGAGGGGGTGAAAATTCAGTTCTGACTCTGCTTTAAGAGTCTTAGGCTGTTACATGTGTAGAAAATATTAGCATACACTGTAGCTAGGGGCTATTAGAATTATTTAGCCTATTTATCAATCAATGCAAACTCTCTGAACTTTTCCAGTTCTTGTCAAACTTAACATTTTTTACCTAACCAGATCTTCAAAAACAAAATCCACTTATAAGTATAAAGCAAAAAAAAAATATTTGAGAAAACTCAAACTAAATTAATTAATTTCTGAATAGTTTGACAGAAAGTTAAACAAATATTGTTTACACCCACACAAAATCCAGGGAGCATGATATCCTTCTTTTTCAGATAATAAAGTCCATTAGGGTGCTGGTGCCTATCTCCAGGTTAGGTTAGACCCTGGACAAGTTGCCAGTCCATCAATGGGCCACATAGAACAACCACCATAGTAACAATAGGACATTCATGTCAAATGTGCATTATAGTTTGTATTATCATAAGCAGAGCTCCTACTGTAAAAAGTCAAAGAATAGTCTTATAAAGTTTTGCTTTCAAAGCCTTGTGCTTCTCTGGGCCAGAAAATAATAAAGGATGTGTTTCTCTGTAAATTCATATTTTTTTATTTCACTTTTGTTGAAAAAAAAAAAGATTATTAAAAACTGTGAAACTGTTTAATAACACAGATGTGTTCAACTATTCGATATTCCTAAATGTTTGGTATAAAGTATTTGATAATTGAACTGGCTAAGTCATTTTTCTGAGTTGAAACCTGAATCTCCGTTTCAGTTATCCACCACCAAGAAAATCAAACAACCATCAGTGTGCTGATTGTTTTCAAAACTTTATGAACAAAAATGTTAAAATAACATCTGGATGCATATCACTCCCTAACACATGAGGCACGTAATATTTCACTTAATTTAAGAAGCTCAGAGGACATGACCTGCAGCAGTAAGATACTTTTCAAATTCTTTAATTCCACACGACCCTGAGGAACATTCATTCGTCCAATCAGAGCTCCATTCTGCTGCCCAAAGCAAAGATGGCACTTTTTTTTTTCAAATGATGTAACATGAAAGAATGACAGAGCAAGAACAACTGCTTTGCAAACTGTGATTACAGGGTCGTTCAAAACTGCCTGCAATAATTTAGACTTTCTCATGTTCCGATTTGATTTCCAAAATCTAGTTCAGCTTTTGATTTATGTGGCACATTAGCATGAAGATTTCTATCTATATTTATTTAAACCTCTTCTAATTACTTTTAAAGTAACCAGAAGACTTTAATAGTGATCACACCAGTTAAACTCAGCCATATGGTAAACTAACTTAACAGTATGTATCTGTAAGGAGGACAGGTAACATTTTATAATCTTTTCCCAATGCAATTAAGTTAATCTTAACGTTCTCAAGCTGGAGGGTTTCCAAGTTTTTTTTCTTTTTAAATTTGTTGTCTTGCTTTAGACAAATCCATCAAAGCTGCTAGGATCTCAGATGGACCAAACATGGCTACTTTTATGTTTGGCATCTTCTTGCATTTCAGCAATCTCTTGTTGCTGCTCAGTTGTTGATTACTATTCATGCATTTGCAGCACTGTTGTTGTCAACGCAATAAAAACGTTTTCCTAATTTGGTTGTGTTTTGTGTGCCTGCAGATGTTTTCTTCAGATGAAGCATGTTGAGCTTCTTCAGCCTTCTTAACAACATCTTACTAGAATTATATTCTAACAAAGGAAGGGTTTTTATATTAGATTTATCTCATTGTCAGGGAATGTAGACATCTTAAAGGGTAGAATTAAGATTGCATAATCCCAAAAGATATTTTTATTCCCCAGAATGACTTGTACTCTCTATTTTACAGCACACTGACATGCACACGCTTATACACACTTGCACTACACCACTGACGTTGCCCACCTCCCTGGCTACCTAATGGGCCATAGGCTCTAATCTGGATGGCCGAGGTGCTCAGGAGAATGAGCAGAGCAAATAAAGAGAGCAGCTCATCTGCTCTGAGAGTCAGTGTGTTTCTAACCCCAGCTGTTAAAGAGACAGCTGTACTACATCGTTCAGAGATGAGGAAAGAAGATGGGATGACTTTGGAAGATGGGGTGATTTCTCGTAGTTTCTCATAAACCCATTTTTTTTTACTAACCCAGCTTCCAAAATAATGCTACAAAGAAGAAGAAACGAAAGCTTGTTGGTTCTTATATCTGCCTACTGTCGCTTAATTAATAAGAAAACAAAATGTATCTAATAAATCTTATTTGAACCTGTTTCATTATAATTTCTAAAACACATTTAGAAACAAAATCATTTCTGTTCTTCCATGGATTTAAATTTTCTCTAACAGACAGGGTGCACATTTTGTTTCCATATGACATTCAGCAACAGGAAGCTTGGCTTATACAGGAAGCTTATTAGCTGACACACGCGTCTGCACCCTATAGTCATTTCACACAGCAAAGACTGAATGAATACTAAATGGAAATGACAGTGTTGGTAATAATCACAATAAACATCATTACATGTATCCCCTGCTTCACTTTTTGTGGGATGAGTGTTTCTATTACTTGTCAGACAGGTTCTATAATTACAGTCAGCAGTGATGCAAAGTGGCATTCAGTGACTTGTCAATTCCCGAAGCCTGCCCTCCACTCCACACTGCCTCATCCACATGTCCAAAATTTCCATTCATAATTGACAAGTGGATAGATTAATGGTGTATAAAATGACCCGCCTATCATGGGAACTAAATAGGGTAAAAGTGCACAACTCTGTCAGACACGTCTTTTAAAAATGTGCTTCAAATGGCATCTACCAGAGAACTTTTAAACTGAAAGGTTAACATTAAAATTCGTGAGATTATGAAATATCACTAAACTAAAGCTACTGAGTTTGTTAAGTAATAATGGCCTATATGATGATAGAATATACAGCCATATTATTGTAATACAAATGACTAAAAATCCAAAGTAAAAAAATGGATAAATGATAACGATTTTTTTGTCTCTGAGAGGTTCCTAGAGTTGTGAAAATGAACTAATTTCCCATTTTGGCTTATAAAAACTTTGTTGAATTGTCTTGGCTTCATAAGACACTAAATATTTTGATAAATTAGTCCTCAGACTGTTATTTTTTTTATTATTTTCTTCTGCAGAACCAAACAGTAATAAGCAAAGTAATCTATGAGTCTTGTTCTGGTTGTCATAGAACCGACATTTCAAAAGTGAAACATGTTCTACCAAAATATCTGTGTTTGATAACACAGGGAATAAATAGATACCTAAATAAATTCTAACAATTAAGAAAAGGGACATTTTTAATAAACAGGGAATCAGACCTTCAATTTTTTCCACCACAAACTGAAACGATGGAAACGGTTTGATGCGATGCAGCACGCCATCTCCGTCCTTATGCAATGGTCTGATGTCTACTGATAACAGTACCTACACACCATCTGTTCTCTCATCAGTCTGGCCAAAGAAATGATCAGCTTTTAAACCATTTTCTTCTCTGATCCCAGTCTTTCATCACTATTATCTAATACCTATTGTGTTTTTAATCACATTCTCTAGTTTTAAATCTCTTTCCTAGCTGCTTCCTGCAGATTTCATTCCACATTTTTACAAACATTTTTAAAGTTTGTTCAAATATGCATTTTAAGTTAGTTGTTGAGAGCCGTATTTCCCCTTATAAATATTATAGTTTAAATTGTCTGATTAACGACATTTTCATGCCTTTTTTCACTTTTGACTGATTAATAAGTCATTTTCTTTTAAACATGCAGTTTGTTATAATAACGAAACATATTTTAAATTGTTAGCGTTTTGCAGTTAAGTAAGGTTTAAGCCAAATTAAAGAATGGCTGATCAGGAATTGTAGTTTAATGCTGACTAAGACAAGCTACAAAGAGTTCTATGAAATAATATTTGGAACATTAGATGATCAATTCAGATGTGATTCAATGTCTTAAGTGTTAGTTTAATCTGATGGTATTCTGTGGCCTTGTTAGTGGATTTATGTTGACGGTTGGGACAAAAACAAATATTCAAGCCTTATACAAAATGTGCAAAGTGCTTTGAATGTGAATTCAGTTGGAATTTTTCAGTTTGGAATATTTATGTAAATTTTATATATTTACCTTGATAGCCTTTTCACCATGTTTCTTAGTGATCTATATTTATTTGTCTTTATGTGTTAGACCACAACACCCAAATAATGTGGTTCCTTCCTGTGCGGCAGCACATTTCCTTGATATCTGGATACATTTCAGGTATATTTCATTCTTCTTTAGGATACCTGTCCATCTCACTGCTTTTTGAAAATGTATTTTAGTAAAAATTCAATAACCTGAGGGATTAGAAGGACCCATCCAACTCAATTAAATCAATGGAATGAGCAAGATAAACAACGACAAGGAGAAACCTGTAGTCGCACATGGACAGGTGCAAGCTTGAGAATATGCAATGCCAAGCATTTTCAAAATTCTCATTTCAATATTCCTCTAAGTCTTTGCATTTATGTGAAATCCAAAGCTATATTACAGCCAAACAAACAACGTAATAGCAAAACCTTTGTCACAGCTGTTTGTTGAGCAGTAACAACACACTTAACAGTTCCAAACTCATCACACACTTTGTTGTCACTTTCACACACAGGAAACAGCGACATGTTATCAATAAGTTTAGCAGCTATTTGCTTCATAAAATGTAAACACTGATGAGTTTTTAGATTTTACATGAACAAGCACGTGACAAAGTGAAATAATATAACCATGGGATTAATATTTCTCACTTCCTTCCTTTTGTATATATACTGTATCATTTTGGATATTAGTTTATTTGGTTTAATCAAAACAGGAATGAAGAAATCAGGTAAACACAAAGAAGTTAAAGAGTAAACTGTGTTGGGAAAACTTCTCCTGGATTTTTCAGTATTTTTCTGTTTGTCTGTATGAACAGTACTGTAGGTGATTAGGTATTAATTTTCATAAATTATTTAAATTATTCAACAATTTTGCTTGTGAAACATCATAATATTTCTACTGGTTTCATTATCAAAGTGTTCAGAATCAGAATTGGAATCAGGAATTGTTGAAGTGTTATTTGCACAAGAAGAGAACTGGTTTTGGGCATCAGCTGTATATTTGAGCAGAAATCGGTCCTCAGGCTTCATTCCTGTCAATCATTTCAATGATATCCTAAAAGGGCCCTGCAACAAGGCCATAAACATATTCATTCACATTCAAACCAATTCATTAATATACATTTTATAACAAATTGAAAGCTTTTTTAGTATTCTGCAGTTGTACTATTTAACTGGTAAGACCAAATAATCAGCGGACATATAATTAGTAAGTGAAGCACCACACTTAATCTTAAACTTCAGTAAATAAGCAGGCAAATGTTCCGGTCGTATTAAAAAACTTTAGGTTCTTTTTTAGTGTGCACTGATATTTCTCATTGCAACCTGCTCTAACAGAAAAAAAAAAAAAAATAATAATCAATAGTGGTTGCCTCAAAACAAAAGCCAGATTTAATGTAAAAGCTGTGCATTTTGATTTGGGATTGTTTTACTTTTGATTTTTGGATGTACTGGTCCATGACACCTTTCACCATTTATTCAATCTTTAAAAATATTTTTTGTAAATCTGAAGTTGAAATATTAGGTTCCCTTTCAAAATCATGGTCATAACATCTTTTTCAGGGGTGCAGATTAAACTTTAGAGGTGCCTGAATACTCCTAAAAACAGCCTAAAACTATCACTTCTCTTATTCTTAATCAGTAAAAAGCTGGAGAACTGGGAAACAGTCAAAATATGGAAAGGACAAAACTACTAAAAACTGAACTGAAGACAGATTAAACATGAAATATGACCACTGCACGCTAACCTTTCAACAATTTTAGTGTAAAAATGACAGTATATTGAAATTAAACTTCCTTACAAACCTCGTTCTATCTCTGCTCTGTGTATGTTCCGATCTGTGATTAGACCATCACTGTAACTGAAATTCTATGACGTATTCTGATGTGCAAAAAGTCTTTAAATGTTCACACTCACCCAAATGGTTACCGTAATGCAGCCAGCACTTGTGTAAGCAGTTGCCAGCGGCACGCTTGATGTTAAAGGGTTAATTGAGTTCAGTCTAATGGCCCGGCCCTCCACAATAGTCAGACTTACTCATGTGGCCCTTGGTAAAATTTAATTGGCAGCTATCTTAGTAAGTCTAGTTCATGTTCATGACAGTTTTCTGTGGATTAGACTAAGTATCACCTCTTTATGTAGGAAGGTTGGAATTCTGAAGTTAGTCTTCATTACATTTCATGATTTAATGATGGATTAAATGATGGAAATGGGGTTCATACATTTAGTTAATATTATTAATTACTTCATCCAGCATTATTATTTTATATTCTCACTATAAATCGTCTAATTTTTGAGGACAAATGTTTCTTAGCTGTTACTATTAGGGTTGCAATGATACCACTTTTTTCAAACTGATTCAATACCAATAATTTGATCAGAGTATTGATAGCGAGTACCAATGCCGATACTTCTACCACACAAAAAAAATGCAATGAATTGGAAGACAAGTTTTATTTTCTTCCCTGCTTGTTACAACAAATGACGGAGAACCCAATAAAATAATTAAATATTAATCAAATTGACTGCAAAACTAAAATTTCAAGTGAATAATAAACATTTTCTTTGAAATTATTGCAGAGTTTCTACATTTTGAGTATCAGTTCATGGTATCAGTTAACTTACTGATACAGATATGAGTACATCAGAATAGTATCTGCCCCGATACTTGATTCCAGTATCAGTGCATCCCTCATTACGATCATTCACTCTGAATTGGGGAACATACAGACAAGCACAGATTTGTTGGTTCCTATTCACAAGAATCAAAAAGCCCAAATATTTCCATCAGAAAAGTTCTTGTTTCGCTTCAGCAGCGTGGCAGCAAAAAGCTTTGGTTTTGGCTGTTTGGACTAGCCATTAGCTCATCAATCTTTTTCAGACATATACACAGTAAATGTTTAATTTGTTTTTATTTTTTCAAGATTGCAGTTATTTATGGCTTTAACACAGACACACTTCTCACACTTCCCTTTAAAACTGGACTTAACATGGCAGTTTCATTCTTCTGGCCAAGAGCCACTGTCAGCTGCTCAGTGGGGGCTGAGCACCTCTAAAGGTCAGATCCTGGAATCGCCCCTGCATGAGAGTGAATAATTAGCTTCAGCTATTTTCTTCATGTTGGTAGTATTGCAGCTGACATGGTAATTGCAGCCTTTCAGAGACAGGCAAAGGGAACTGAGAAGAGGGGAGCCACTCAGAAAGCTTCTGCCTTATTTAAGACCTCTTCACTTGCCCCAAGTCGGGCTCTCTGTCAGCAGCTGTCACACAATAATCACATTCATACAGCCGTACACATACACTCAAATCACTGCAGATGCAGAGGAATAATAGTTCTAATCAAACTTTTTCTTGAATTTTGAAGCTAATTTTCTTGTTTTTGTTGGGACATAATGTTGTCGGATGATAAAACATCAGCTACATTTACTTCGCTGTCGATTTTATCCCACGTCTAACCTTTTAAAGAACTCTTAAGTTTTGGAATAGATTTCAGATTGCCTCATGCCAGGGACAGTTGCTGAGCCCAAGGCATATTCCTATAATTAGCTCCATAATAGATAACTACAGCCAGTACACTTCATTTTTGCACAGCCCTAGGCAGCAGTGATGAAGCTGTTACGACTTCATTTAGAACAGTGATAACACACAGTCTTCTTAAACTACCAGATTCTTTCCTGAGTAGATGTTTATGCATCATAAGGGAGGCTGTGAAATGCATCTTCTGCACTTAAAGTCTAGAGGATACATCGAAATAAGTTTCTGTGAACACATTTCACTATAAATGTGCATTAATATAATAAATATATCTGCCAAATATTCAACTTTTTAGTTGTTTTTCATATATAATTTATTTTTTTTACCCCCAAAACAGCTTAAAAACATAACCTGAAACATATTTGCTTGTCAAATTTCCTAATCAAGAAATATAAACCAGATACACAACATGTATTTACAAAATATTTAATTTGATATTTTATTTAAATTCTAAACTGATTTAAGAAAATGTTGAGTTAAAACAATTAATTCTGTATTTCTAGCCTATAAAAACATATTTGATTTTACTTTATCAGTTTCAAGATATAAAATCTTGGCAGAGAAAACATGGTGTCAAACTCATTTTTCCATTCAAACAGCCCTCCTACAATCACACACGTCTTTTCTCTCCAGTAATCAGACAGCTCAGTGATCTCAGACAGCAGGTATGATTTGTTTCAGAGCCTCTCAGAGAGCTGAGCATTTTTAAAATAAACAGCAAACACGGTCTGTCACAATTATAAATATGCAAATTTGACCTTTCGTTTGTGACAGAATTGATTTATTTGTTGTCTGCACAAATCAGTTTCATGTGAGTATTTAGGAAGAACTAAAGATCTGTAGTAGCTGGGATAGAGTTAATTTTTTTTGCAAGAGCACTAAAATGTATTTATTTGTGCATATCTCCATATTTATTATCAATAAAGAAATGAATGTCAGTATTACTCATTAGATTATTTTACATGTTTTATGAGTTGCAACTATAAAGCTATACAAAAGTTTATATACATTGTTTACATAAACAAGTGTCACAGTCCATTGCTTAAAGCTGATATCCCTGATTTCAAATTGCCTAGCTTAGACTGTCAACAAAGTCACAGAACTCTCAGCCCCTCCCATCGGGTAGAATTCCTAAGCCACGCCCCTCCAGGTTTGGAAACACATGTAGCCCCAGAAGACGACCAAGTGCAAGACACTGGTCCGTAGTTCATTCATGTACAGTAACATGGCGGAATCACCGGTAAGTGAAAACAATATAACAACAAACAACTGACATTAACTGTTACTTTGTCCTGAACCTGACGTGGAACCAGCCGGCGGTTGTTTCTCCTGCTGTGACACGGTAGAGCGGCGAACACTCCCAGCAGTGGTGTGCTGCGGTAATATGTCTCAGTTTTTTAGGAGCACAGAAGCCAAATAAATGTGGAAGTCCGTACGGCTGGAGAGACTGTCCAATCATTCCTTCTGGACCGAACCATTTGATTGGTTGATGTTTTTACACAAATACGGGAAAAGCACTTAATTATTTTTGTTCGTCTTTTGTTTAAATCTTCACAACATATTTTTCTCCATGCTGTGCTAAAAAAGTTTTAAATGGGCATGAAAAAAATATATGTTTAGCTAATTTTTTATGGAAATGAAGTATAGCAGCTTTAAATGAATATATTTATTGACTAAATGACAGAAAATGAAATAGAATTAAAAAAAATTCTGAAGGAAAATAATGTCTTGCAATAAAGACTAACATGAAAACCATGAAAGCTAAAAGGTTTGGATTTTTTTCACAGTGGTATTTTGATTATATTGACATGTATTGCTTCAGTTTGAGGGCAGTCAATTCTTTATGTCAATGAAGGTCTTTATAAAGATGAAAGTAGTTAAATGTACTGGCAAAAAATGTTCACAAATATGTTGTAAGTGTACTTTAACAGATGTTATCTTCTGCACACTGGTGGGCCCAGATCAGTCTTCAAACTGGGTCACACACAACCAAGTCTGTGCCTGGGAAGGTAGGATTCAGTCTGTTAAGGGCAAAAGCTAATAATCTCTCACCAGGTTAGTGTGTTACTGTGTGAGAGTGTGCGTGTGAGCGTGTGTATGTGTGAGAGAGAGAGGAGAGAGAAAGAGGGACAAAATCAAAAGGCCAAATCAACAGTCCTGGACTCATTCAGCTGACAATCATCTGGTGCAGTGGACCAAAGGCAGCATTGAGAATGACCTTCACTGTCCTAGCAAGTGTGTAAAAATATAATGTAACTCTTCATGAAGCAGCAACACAAAAAATGTAAAAACACAATCAAAGAACACTTAAGAATATTTCCCTACAATTAAAACCAGTAAATAATTATATATTTGGGATAAAGGGAGGTAAATGTAGCTTTACCTAAGGATTAGGATGGAATTTTTGATCAAATATTAGCTTAAATACCTAAACTTAATCAAACCAGTGCATAAAAGAGTCTATATTAACATGTTCAAAAACACACGCATATAAACACTTATGAAACAGCAGCAGATTTCTGTGCTGAATCTCAGCTCTCTCTCCTTGTTCGTGTTCACTCATATTCTAGAACGTGAGCCAGAAATCCTAACAAAGCACTTATTTCTGGATATTTTTATTTTTTTTACCATCAGAACAATTTTAAACATATACTGTAACTTCTTTCATGACTATGGATTTCCAGAGCAGTAAGCAGGAATTATAAACATTATAAAAAATTAAATTTTTGTATTTAAAGTAGGTAAAACACATATTTTCTGTTCATAAAAAATACATTTTTTCATAAAATTATTTTGAAAAAGATAATAATTTAGAAAAAAAAGTAGATTTTTTATTAGATTACATTTAAGATTTTATAAAAACATCAATCATCCTTTTGAAATAAACAATAATAAAACAAAATATTGTCAGCACAGTAAGCATAAGCTTTTCTTAACTTTATTTAATGCCATTGTAATAGTCAAATGTTAAGTAAAATATTGATGGCCTTCAGTTAAATTATGGACTCACTTGTTTATATATTTCATAGTATAGAATATTGTAAAAATATTGGAATAAAAAAGTTCCACATAAATATTTTTTTTCAGATTTTTTTTTTTTCATTTTTTACAACATAACAAAAAGCCAGCCATTTGATACTATTTTATTATTGAATGCAACATAATTACACTAAAGAACATCTATAATGATGTTTAATTCTTAAAAAAATTTAACACTATTTGACTTTGTGTTTCTAGTCTCTTTAGCCTTTCATCATTCCTCCACAGCAACTCAGTGTGGTCAGCTTCCCTTAACAGAGTCTGTTTGTGTGTGGTAGCATGACTGATTCAGCTATTAGAAGCCCTAATGATCATTTTATGCTCATGATACCATGAGTCTGGGTATTAGTGTTGAATTTTTCTGCATGCCCCCCCACCCTGCTTTATTTTGCCTACTCATTCATTAACACTCTTTCTTATAAATGAATTTGCTCAGTGCTTTCAAGCTGACCTGTTTAAAGAACACTTCCTTCTTGATATTCTGCACAGATTAGCTGTAATTACTGTTGTCATGAATGGAACTGGGTAAATTGCAGCTTAAGTCATAAGAAAGCTGGTGATAATTACAATGTGAGACAATATGCAAAGCATTGGCCAATAAAATATGAACAAGTGCTCTAGAAACACAAGTGTTTTGCACCTTAGCAATAGTAAAAAGCAATTCAGAGAAACGATGCAACATCAATCATAAGTCAGAATTGATAGAAATCAAACAAAAAAAGATGAATAATGAACAATTTCTTTCTGATCTGCATGACGTCTTAACATGTACTCCTTGTTAATTTCCAATACTTGTAAGTCTTTTTGTTCCTATGAAAAATTTCTTAAAAACAATTTTCAGAATGTATATCTGATCCAATCCATTACCATCTTTTAAAAGAAGATGGAGCAAAAGGGACTTGAAACAAGCTGAAAAAAACCATCTATGATCTTTTACCCATGGCATCATACAAAGCCAAGAGCAGGCTCGTGTGATTTATACCTTTTGGATTTCATAAGGGAGCGTTTCCTTCTGGTGCCATGTGTTCTCCTTGTTTGTCAGACTGAGGGAGTTAATGACAGAGTCAGACATGAGGACAGCCTGCTCCTCCTACTCCTCTCTGGGTTTCGTGACTATCACAAAGATTCGGAGCTGACTCTAATTCAACAGGACTGTCATAGCTCATGAAAAAATCATGTCGTATAATCAAATCGGAGTAAAAACCCTGCGCCGGGCCTCACGGGAGTCTCCATGCGCCCTGAATATTTCATGTAATGGAGGCTCTCACCACCATGGAAACTCTCAACAGTTCAGGATTGCGTGCAAATATTGACTGTAGTGTGCAGGGATGAGGGGCGGGAGAGGCCAACTGCGCAACCGAGCCTGAGTGAGTTTTATAAATAATGGTAATCACATGTGACACCTCCCACAGCAGGAGGGGTGGTGTGGGGGGGGGGCTCGTGGTCACTCCAAACCCTCATTCTGCATTGTTGCTACTGAGTGGGTGCAGCAGAGTTAAAACGGAGGAAGACATAGTTGAAATAGAAAGCGGCAGGAGATAGAAGGGAGGGGGTCAAGGAAAAAAAAAGTGCCCTGATGCATATGAATTGACAAATGTCTGTTTTGGCTGCTGAGAATGGAGCTCAATTGTAGGTCTGAAGAAACATCAAAACACAATTCAGGGCTGACATCCAGTGGGCAGGAGAAGGAGGAGGGAGCTGACGGTTTACACAGGCAGCAAACAATATACAGCGGCTAAGCTGCTAGCTCAGCGGGCCTTGATCACAGTGTACATCACTACAATAAAGACACCTTGAATACGAAAAAGTGAAAATCATTTCATCATTCCACAAAAATATAACTTTTTTAATTTTAGATGAATTAGTTTAACAGGCCTTAAAATGGAAACAATTAAAATACTTGGATAATTAATGGCTATGATTTATTTATTTATTGGGATATCTTTTTTTTAACTTTTTTTCCCCACAGAGCTGCATGATGGGATGGTTGAGTATGGAGCTGCCGTCTTGGCTTTTCTTCCTGTTTCCTTCCATGGACCAAAAACATGAGTTTTAAAGTCAATTTTAAACTGGCCCTAATTATGAATGCATTGGTTATTTGTATGTTGCCCTATTGTAGACTGTGTCCTGTTTATCACAGGGTGTGTCCTTCTACTCCGAGGACAGAGGATGGATGGTTGGATGGATTTTATAATTTGTTGGGGATCATTTCGGGCAGAACAATTTTAGGGCTATGAGCTTTTTTTTCTGTGTAGGTTTTATCTTGCTGATGTCTCATTAACAACATGTTTGTCAGTATAAAAGAAAAGCAAAGTCAATATCAATAATTTAAATTACAATCCTCAGAATAAAAAAAAAAGATTATTTTTAAGTGGTTTTATTACATCACTTTTTAACTTTCAATCTAATTTCACTCATATATGTCTTGGAAATTTATAAGTAAAACTTTTTTTTTATTATTTTGAGTGATTTATCACTAAAGTACACACAAACAAAAAAATAAATAAATAAATTTTTAATTTACTACTTGAATAATTTTGAACATGTAAGTGCACTTGTTCATAAAACAGAAACAGAGTCATCCCAAAACAGATCAAATACTCACTCACTCACACACACACACTCTCTCACACACACACCTCATTAAGAAAATAATCACTCTACTATAGATGTTGCAAACATCATTCAATGAAGTGCAGTTCAGACAGACAGGGTGAAAAGCAAACTGTATATTTGTGCTGGTAATGGTTGGGAGTGGTGTCGTTTGCATGTATTATCTGCACCTCTCAGACATGGTAATTGAGGCTCAGTGCTGTTACGAGTCTGGCGAGAGACAAATAAATGCATCTCCTCACTGCTAATGCCGAAATCCGATCCTGTCTGCAGATATTTACTGTGGGCTGCGTGCTGTCTGTGCCCGTAAGCCCGTGCATTACCCCTGATTCATCAGGCTGTTTATCTTGCCAAGTGAGCAAGAAAAAAAAGACCTGCAGTAAATTCCCATTATTAGATGAAGTGTGAGGAGGCCATGGGGGAGAAAGGAGACAGACAGCGGGCTTCCATACAGCAGCTGCAGCTGCATCTCAGAGAGAAGTTCTCTTCAGATGGGTCAGATCATTAGTTGCATCACTATGAGATGATGTTTTTACTGTTTGGTGAGAGTTGATTTACACTGATCAATGAGGGATCTGTCTCTGGTGAGCAGAAACACAGTAAATTTTAACAACAGTGATGTTATTAGCATCATGATTCTTGGGCTGTGAGGCCAACAAAGAGTTTACGACAAGCTGCTTCACATTAGACCTTGGCACATATTGCCCAGGTTTAAAGTGGCTATCCTGGAGAGTCAAACACCTCTACACATCCCCAAGGTGCATAACTTGTCAGTTTATTACTGTCAGGAAGTATACACATAAGCTTTTTAATGGTTTTTGACTATCTTAGAGATGGAACACTTGTTCTGCTAAATTATCTGTAAAAAGTGGACTGGAAATACTGTTCTAGTTCTTTTGTAAGTTGGTTTTGTATAAAACCCCTGCATTGCATTGTGGTGACATGTAAATGGTAAATGGGCTCAATTTATAAGGTGCTTTTCCAGTTTTGCTGACCACTCAGATTTACTCTACAAGCCACGTTTATCCATTTACACATCACATATTTATACACATTCATACAGCACTTGCAGGTCTGTATAGTACTTTAGAGGCAGTAAAGCACTTTTATACACACGCAGACACGGATGTCAGTGGATCCGAAAAAACATATAAGATTCCGTTTCTTGCTCAAGAATATGTTTAATAGGGAAGGCGGGGTCAAAACCTTTCCTCTTGAGTTGAACACACTCCATCTTTATTCACTAAATGTTCATTTTTGGTTTGATAACTTTGAAATCATCTTGTACAAGAATTATTTTATTTAACACATACTGATCTGTGTTTATTTAAGATCCAAAACGTTGAAAAAAGAGAGTTCTAAAATTTTTTAAAAGTTTTATTTCAACTGATCTTAAGAGACCAACAAAAAATACAAAGGTCAGCAGAGACATAATGTACCTATATAGAGATTATGAGCTGTACATACAGTCTATTTGAAGTGCAATGGAGACTTTATAAAGCTCTATGTCCATGTAGCCAGTTTTTCTCCACTTTTCCCTCATTTTACACTTACAATATGATCAAAGACGTAATGACTCTAATTCTTGACCTAGAGCCCTATTTGTTCACTACCTGACATTTTGGATCTTTTCATCCTGTATGTGTCTTTGTAGCTAACCTCTTTAATTTGGAAACATTCTTTTTTGATATGTAAAAATAAGAGTGAGATTTAGTCCCAACATGGGCAGAGAACAGGTGGAAACAAATACAGCCTCCAGGGGAACTAAGAAAAGGGGAAAAATCTGCCTTTCCACTCTTTCACGGCATAAAAATTGTAAGAAAGTAAGATAATGGCAACATTTGAATTCAATCTAATAATACTTTAATATTCAGGGTAAAAATATGAACCCAGGTGTTGCTTTCTGGATTGGGCCATCTTCATATTTTTCTTTTTTATATACATTTTATGATTTCAGGAGACTGAATTTAATTTAATGATGTAAAATGTATATGTTTTTAACAATTACCCATGTGGTATTTTGTGACCCTGTGACTTCTATATCCCCAATCTTGATGACAAACGATGAGAAAAAAAAACAAAAAACTAACATATATGTCAATGTCCATAAAATCAAATTTGAGTAAAAACTTAATTTTCAATTTCACAAATGCTGTTTATATTTTACCTTTTTAGTGGACAGAAATGTGCAAAAAAAAGCTACTTTTGAGGGAAAAATCCACTGTCAGGAAGTTGGACAATGAAGAATACCACTATGCCTTTAAAATCAGTCCCAGGAGAAAGTTCAATCTCACTCACTCTCTCTTTAAAGTACAGCGTGCTGCTTCAGTGCCATTACTTCCCTCCTCCTGATGTCATGTTTGACCTCTTTTTGTTGCTTCTCCTAAAAGGAGGCAAGCACGCAATGCTGTGCTGCAGGGAATACATGGCCTATTATGTTATTTATAATGCATGCATTATTGTGTATGAGCTTATGAGTTTTAATACCAATGAAATCTGAAAACATGTGCTACTGAATACTATGATTTAGTTGTTAAAAGTTAACCATGTTAATGATCAATATCTAATTTAACCAAAAAATCATCACAACAGCTTTCAAATGACTTAAAACTGACATTCATCTCTCCACTGTAAATTTGGTGAATATACAACCACAAAAATTTCCATAAATGTTTAATCAATACAAATAAAGGAGTTGTATATCAGACTCCAGGCAATTAGATTTTGCATTTATGCCTTTTTATTGGATCTATTTACTATTACACACTCTAAAAAAGTGTATATGAAATGAGCTATGGGAGCTATGCTGTTTAGACAACGGAAGCAGACAAACAGCTTTGCTGACACCATTCTGTATGTAATTACTTTTAGAGGTTGCACAAATAACAGATGGAGAGGTGACCTTTTCACAATATTTATTTATGCTTGGAAATTTAATCTGTCCCTGTCTGGCCTTTGTGGAAAAGAATGAGGGAAAATCTCAAATATCAAAAGGATTGTTTAACAAAAAATAGCCCTTTGAGGTAGTTTCAACATATTTACAAGATCGGACATTTAAATACCTGCATCAACTTAAAAAAGAAAGACATTTTTTTGATTTTTAGGCCACTAAAAGTGGTTTTGAAAAAATAAAAATCATCATCCATTATGTGTCAGTTTGTGTTTAGCTCCTTACTCGTTCTGTTTTTCTTTAAGTGACCTTGGAAAGCTAGTTTGAAGATTTCTTCCTGGCTGGAAAATGTTCTGTTATACCTCAACCACGGTGAAAAGAAGCCAACACAGCGTGCTGCACTGACGCAAGTCATCATTCACGACATTAAAACTCCCTAATTTATCACTGAAACCCTCTCAAATTTCCCAGCATTGTGTCGCTCCCCCTTTGAGAAAGAGCTTATTCAAACATACACATCATCTCACCTCTCCTCCTCCTCCCACTCTTGTCTCCTCCCATCTCCTCGAGAGCTAACACAAAGCTAATTTGCAATTCTCAGTGGCGGAGGAATTGATGTCTCATCTTGGTGCTATGTAACAAAATTATGTGAGTAATGAGAGAGTGATGAATGAAAAATTAGAGGGAGGGAGAGAGAGAGAGAGAAAAACGAGTGTTTAATATGAAGAATTGCTTTGTCTTGCTTTTGTTTAACCAATAAATCGTCTTTGAGTTTACAGCAGAGTTTGACTTCCTGTCATGAAAGAAGTGCACGAGATTGTTCATGCCATGTTCGATGCTCACAGTGTCATTTTTAGGTCAACACTTTTAATTAATAAACACTTCTTGATGTGGTTGTCGGAACCATTCAATACAGAGGAGGATCAGGGCCCATTTTTTTCAATAAGAAGGCTCAAATATTTTTTCTGTTTCAGAAAACAGTCAATCTTCATGATCAGACTATAACATGTTCTATAAACTGTAGCAAATACGTAACAGAGACAAAAAAATAAAAAGCTGAGAATTCCCTCTCCTGTAGATTTTGTCACTTTCTTCTCGTTAGCTGCATTTACAGTGAACATTTGCAATAAATTAAATAACTTTTGAAATAACTTTTCTTTTCCCCACATACCAAGGAGGATGTGGACAAACAATATTTTTTACATTATTGCATTTTTGGGTCCCTGATGTAATCACAGTATGATTATTATTCTGTTTATGTCAACAGTAAAATGCTGAGAAACCTTAACTGTCCACCCATGACATAATAAATATCCTCTGTGTGAATATATTCAGTGTTGGGACTGAGTTGTGAGAGTCGTGACATGTAAAATCTTTCAGTGTGTAATTCTTAGTGGGAGGTTCTGGGTGTCTGAAAGGAAAAAAAAAAAAAAAAGCCCCCCACCACATTGAGTGTATTGGAGCTGCCCTGCAAATACATTCCACACAGAAAGAGAGCTCAGTCAGCAAGAATCTTCTGCAACCACTTTACACTGAAAATAGGAGACAGTGCATTGGGCAAACATTTACTTCAACCTCACTTCAGCCCTGCTTGAGAAACATTGTCCTTCACTGGGACTACTACATGCTGGATAAGTAGTCATAAAAACTTAAATGTATACATTTTTTTGTTAAAAGGGAATTCAAATTAAGTATTCGAAAAAAGAAACTCACATTTTCATGTTAATTTGTTCTTCTTCCTTGTTGAAATCAATATTAATAGCATAATTATTTATGCCATAGCTTAATCTGGCTAATTTAGAAATTTAGGGTACACATATAATAGTCTCTGCAACATGAAACATGACAGATATGCAACTTACTTATTGAAATAATCCCTTTAATAAGGAGTGATCAACACAAGGTATGTTTTCATATTAAAACTTACGTCTTTGCATGACCAAAGTGGGATATTATTTTACCTATTTGGGTTTTGTTATTCGTTGAACAAGCATTATCTCTAAAACACTGTAAAATCATGGACTTTATTGTCTCACCGGGTTTCTTTTTTACTGGGTTTAAACATGTGGACAAAATTCGTTACTGTGTAACATGACTTGGTATAATGTTGCTTAATTTGGTAGTGTGAACAGCCCAGTGAGACCAGTGGACACAAAACAAGGATCATTTACATAACGATTGTTTGATAATAAATGAGGGGAAAAAAATACCCAGTTACACCTGAATCATTTATATAAAAAAAGGGCTTATCCTTAGGAAAACAAAATTAAAAATCAATATAAATTTGTCAGTTAATTAGAAAGTTTATATTTTATGAACTGAGTTTTAGCCTCCGAGGATATAATTACTCTAATTTGCTTTATTTCATAAAAAAGGGTATATCTTATATCGTGCATCTTGTTGCACATAAGCAAACATTTCTCTTGTCATGCTAGCCAAATTAACCAACACACACATATGCAGCAAGTGCAATGATAAAAAACCTTAAAAAAAATATATAATGCAATTCAATATCACACACACATGTATATGATTAGGGTTATGAGGATAACAGTAGCAGCTTTGCAAAACCACAGTGCAGAGACACAAAAAAATCTTTTTCTAAAATACATTTTTATTTAGATTTTGCCAAAAATATTTCATATTTGCAACATGATTGCTATTTCATGTGCTGATAAACCATTTAAACGTTATTTGCAGTAAGTGTGACCCCAACCCATGTGATGTCAGAACATTAGGGAAGGAGATCAGGCATCATCAACGTGATTTCAAACTCTAAATGTAATAAGAATGCTGATGATTCTGAGTAAATAAAGTACACAGGAAACAACTGGTTAAAACTAAATGTAGACCAACACAAATTGTCTGCAATACAAATTATTGTCCCTTTATTATTTTGTTAAATGGTGCAATTTTATCATTCTGTCATTTTAAACAATATTATTGGTGGTTTCATTTCTTCAACAGTTGAGTTGAGAACTGCTTGTGTGCTTGAAATACTTTCCCTGCGTGTGAGATTAGGCAGTGGATTTAGAGAGGTCAACCATGGATATAATGCATGAGGTCATAAATCTTCAGGTACAAACAGCAGCTGAAATAAAAATCTGGTTTGACAAAACCAATATCGGCCCTTGGAAGGAGGCACACACTATGATTTACAAACACATGCATATGGAGGAGGATTGAAGTGCGCTCCCTGGCATGTGAAGGTGTGTGTTGCTAAGTCGAAAGCTCCCAACTGCGAAGGCATCTGTCTGCATAAAGGCCCACAGGTAATAACAGTAAAAGTCCCCACCTGCTGAGTGAAATAAAGTCAGTGCTCAGCTCACACACTCCTCACACGGTTGGGTTAATATTGCGGGTTTTCACTGACAGACACCCGGGAGGTCTCATAAGGCTTTAATTAGGTGAGGAGTGTGTTATCCAAACCCTCATCAACACATCGAATGACCTGACAGAGTCTTGTCTTGACCTGTCATTGGACTAGTTTATATAAAAGTTGAACTTGAGCAGGAAGTGATTTGTTTTTATGTGGCTTGAATATAAATAGAACATGTGAGCTTTAAATCAAGTCTGAAACAGCAGGACTAGCCACATGACTGCTCATAAAACGCTTCCATCTAATCCAAGATGGATAATACATGTAATAACATATATATTCATATATATATATATATTTTTTTTTTCAAAATTTAAGTTTTTGAAAAAAATAAAAAAAATCAAGGTCCACCTTGAGGCAAGATGCATCGCTCCCCTGTCATAATGCCTGAGGGGGGGGGGAACCTACTTTAGCTTCATTTGGACAATAATTGCATCATCAATTGTCCATTACATGGCAAAGACACCTCATGATGTAGCCATGATTAACCTCTCAGTGCTTGATCAAAGTGAATCTTTCAGCAATGACACACACAAGAGCAAAGGTCAAATGTCAAAATAAGATAAAATTAAATTAAATTAAAATAAATCCTACACAACTGGTGAAAAAAAAAAGAATAAAAAAAGGTTATTTCAAATGTATATCTTGCATTGATTTGCCTTTCTGTGAAATCAGTTGAAAATGTTCAATCTATAAGTGATTCTATTATTATTTTATTTATAAAATCAAGATGATCCAGTAAACACTGTTGGAAACCCATTATTTAGCCTGTAATGGAAGTGTTGAGTTACTGTGCCCCTTTCTAAAGTCTCCATCTCTGGATCTCTGACTTGAAAATCAATAACGTCTCCAGTCTACTGTGAGTCAATATATGTCATACTTTCAATCTTAAAGCATTCATATAGGTTGCACAACAGTGACAGAGTGGATGCATCAGCTCATATCTGACTTCCCAGTTTGATCAAATTAGAGAAAATAAACAAACATTTCAAAAAGTGGGACAATTGACTGAAAAAATCTGTTTATTAAATTTTTAAAAAAAGTGCATTTTATTTTTAGATGACCAACCCTGAAACCTGTCATAGTGGATAGCTGTGTGACGTAGAAGCACTGTGGTTCAATATTTAATCAGTTAAAGCCATTAGCTCTGGTCCCATTCATAAAAAAAAACTCGAGATCACAGAGTTTTGCTTAGAGCAAATGGCATGAGCAGAAGTGAAAAAAAAAAAAAAAACTATTGGTAACTTTCTGCTAAAGAAAGAAAAACCCACCATGGTCACTGAATCCTAAGTCCTATTGAAACTCTGTGGAAGAAGAAACATGAAGTCTGGAAAATGCAGCCTTCAAACCCGAAATGCGTTTGGAACTTTGCTGTAGTGAAGTGTGCAAAAATACCCGTCGACTGTCTCATTCAGACTTCATGAATGCAGTGACTGGCTCAAAAGGTTGTACAACAAAACTTTAAAGTTAAGTCTACCACCATGTTTGAACCATTCAAGTTTCATTATCTTGTGTTTTACAATTATTCTGTTGACTGTTTCTCATGCACTTCATACCCCTTCTAAAATGGAATAATTGTTCAAATATGATGACTTAGAAAAATAAATCCTATATCTATCTGGTACAAATGGCTCAAAAAGATTTACAGTTGAGTTTTTGTTTTGCAAAGACCAATTTAAAAATAGGTTTATTTAAGTCATTTATTCTGATGGAATTTTTGAGGTACTGAGTCTATACATTTATGCTTTTTTGTGCATATATTTCTACTTTCACATTCCTGCTCTTCACAGCGAGGCTCAGTCACGCTGCAAGCTAAACTTTGCCTGCTTAAAGCAAACATACGTATAATGCCACTGTAGTCTGAGTCTTGCAAGAGCCTCATAGTCATGTATAAATGTGTTTACAGCTTTAAAACAGTCAGATCAGTTATCAAAATCTTATAAAATGAATAAAAGGTATGTAGTTATCTCGTGTTTTTGATGGCAGTCTTAGAAACTGACAATGGTTATCGATTTGACAATGTAGACAAAAGACTGAAAATATTAATAAAGAAATGGAAGTATGCAAACAATGTCAGTACAATGAAGTCAAGGAGACTGAACTGGAGTCTCTTGAGTTGATTGTCCAAAGGAGGATGAAGAACATGATGGAAAACCCTCATCATCCTTTTCAGAACACAGTAACTCAACAACAGAGTGTCTTCAGTCAGAAGATTCTTCATAATCCGCTGCAGCACAGAACGCTACAGGAGAGCCTTCCAGTCCACACCTAGAACCCTCTACAGGAGATCCTTCCTGTCCACAGCTAGAACTCTCTATGGCTCCCTGAAAAAGAACTGAGCTACAACAACACTTGAATTTCCCTTCGGGGATTAATAAAGTATTTTTGATTGATTGATTGATTTTTGATTGATGAAGTGCTGTGACCCTTTAACTGATAAATAATAAGTAAAGCATCTAAAAAAGTTCCCTTTTTGTTTCTATAATAACCTCTCGAACCTTTTACTTTCTGATTTTAACTATGACGAAGCAACTCTCATAAACCCACTTCTTGCCTTGATTTGTTCTGTTCTGCCTGTATTGTAGATGGTTCTGAAAGATCTTTCTCAGACCTTTTTAAACAATGTTCACTATTTTTCCTCTAAACATTTTACTCTATGCGCCATGACCTCCTGTTACTTTAACTTTGAATAGTGTCACGAATGGATCTTTTCATTAGTAAGTTTCCACCTCTGCTACTGAAACTGCTGGAAACTTTTAAAAATGTTGAACATTTAAAAATGTTGTTTGGCACTGAAAACTGTTTTTATAACACTGAGTGATATTTACAATACAGTCTACCAGCACACTAACAATACTAAAATACAATTGCAGGGAAAAGAACGAAACTTTGTGATTACTGGCCTCAGAGCATCAGCACCAGCAGCACTTGGTTCAAACTGCTCTCTGTCTTTTCTTTATCAGCAATGACAACAATTTTTCCAATTTCCTCCTCACTTGGCAGGTGTGTTGACGGGGACCCAGGTGCAGTACAGAGTATGAGAATCCTTGGATGAGAGTTTTATTTATTTTTTGTTCTTTTATTCTGGTGTAAAAATTCCTCCTGTAATCTTTGAAATCTTCTGTTCCAGATGGTGTCACACCCTTCAGTGATATCATAATGATGTCACAAGTTCAGATCAGCAATCCATCTGTTTTCTAAATTCACTTGTTGCACAGGACTGGCCTTGGAGGCGGGGCCTATCTCAAGCTGTCAAGATGGAGATGAACAAATATTCACACACTCAGATCCAGGAGCAATTTAGAGCCCTGTGGGAGGACACTGCGGTTCACAGGGGAACCCCACTGATGCAACCTCATCTGGGCATGCGCACTAGTTCAACATTTACATGGTTTCACTGAAAACACCAATCAAAGATGAGATTTTTGTACTAAGTAATTAGGAATGTTGTTATTAAATGCAGGAAATCAATATGCAGACAGAGACACAGAGGAGGAGGAAGGGAGAGGGAGAGACACCAGTCTCTTGTGTCTGGGAGCCTCCAGGCTCTGCTTTCAACCCAGAATCAATGTTACTCTACTTAGAAGTAAATTGAAACAGTATTTTCATCGAGTCCCAACCATTTTAATTTTCACCTGAAGGGGTCAGGGAGAGGACACTTTAGTGATGATGAAAGACATTTTCCCATTTTCACAGCTTGGTCATGCTTTGACACATCATTATCTCATTGACTCGATCCTTTCCACTCTGTCTCATTCTGCCTCTGTTGTCCATCAGCATGTGTTCTTCTATTCACTTTTAAAAACATTGGCCTGTAGGTCCTTCTGCACTTTCCCACAATTCATCCTTTCCATACCTCCCTCTCTGGTCCCTTCCTTACTTTTCCATTTCTTAATCATCTCAACTGACTCTTTGTCAATTTAAGTCTTGCCTCTTTTCTGCCATCTTGTTTCCGTCCACACATTCAAAGCACTTTGGATTCTGCACTAAGTGCTCACACTTTTATAACATTCTCCACCTCTGACATTCATTTCAACAGTATTGTCTCTTATTTCTTTTAGCCAGTTGCATTTCCGTCCTCATACAGATAATAAATCCCAGACTGAGAGAGGAACTCTTTCTGTAATCAGTCAAATGTTGCTTTTTACTGCTAAAAATACATATTTGTCACTTCCAAGTTCTTATCTTCATGTTTCTGAATTTTTGAAGAGTCACTGAAATATTGCTTTTCAATTCAAAACACAATGTTTACAAAACGTTTTGCACAAACTTCATAAACAACAATTAAAAAAATAGCTGCATGTAGACATCAGCACACATGTTAGCCTAAGGCCACCATAAACTTACTATGGTATAAAAATAAAGACACATAAAATAATTAGCTCATGGAACATGTGGTGGCACACACACACAGACACACACACAAATACACACAATATTGTTGAATATTTCAATGACCCATAATCTAAAATATAGGTTTATTGCACTTTTTTTCTTTAAGGTTAAGTGCTAAAACATGCAAACCACACATTTTTGATAAAATGACATAGAAAGTTTTGTAGAGTCTCTCTGAACATGGCAAAAGGAAAAATGGAGCCCATAGGGATCTATTATTGTCAAAGTACAGCGATTTATAAAAGCAGATCTCTTCTTTTAATCTAACTGCTATAAAGCTCTAATAAACTCATGCAACTCTTCTATGTCATTAAATACATTTATTCACAATCAACCCTTTCACCATAAAAGTGTATAAGTGTCACCAAAAAAGAAGATAAATATAAAAGAGCAGTTATAGAGCTTATGTACACCTAATAAACTGAACTAAAAAAATAGCAGAAACTAGTAATAATAAAAAATGTATATATTTATCTAACATCAAAAAAGCTCTTATTTGATTTGATTACAGCTCTGATGTACAGAAATAGATTTTCAATCCAACAGATTTTCTGACAACTAATTCATCCATCAATTTATTTACTTACTTCAATGTTCATATTTTGTATTGTGTATTCAATCTATAGATGTTTCCCTTTCCCTGTACACGTCTGTTTGTTTTTATGCCTATAATGTGGCAAGCTTTGATTAAACTTGAGATGAGCTGATAAACTTCTTCAGAACTAAAATAGTTTATTTTGATTCTCCAGTTTTTATTTACAACACAATCACTACCTTGATGTCATTCTTTTTTATGCTGGTAAGTAAATTAAACCATAAACATTAAACATAATAAACAAAACACCCTAATTAGATGTTTGTCATCCACAATATGTAATTATTTAGACTAAAAATTATAATTTCATTTTTCTTCTCCAAACCTTTACCTGTCTTTCATTAAGATATTGTATATAAAAAAATCCTGATATCTGGAAAAGGTTTTAGTTTGATTAAAAATGTATATACATATGTGTAATGGATTACTCCATATGGACTCATGACCTGTGTTGAGGAAAATCAAGGCCAGATAGCAGTTCAAATGTGAAATAATTTGTTGTTTTATTTTTCTGAACTTAAATTGGTTAATCACAAATATTTTACATGGAAGTTAGTCATGTGAAAATATTGTTGGTGTAAGATAATCAATTAATCCCAGATGAAGATATTAACCTCTTAGAACTCTAACAAGAGCTGAAAAAATCCTGTGATAAGACAAATTATCTTGTCATTGTGTCTGCAGTGAACAAAATCATTATTCTATGGAAACATGCAGTATTGCTGTTTCAGCACCATGGATAGCAAGACCCCACCGTCAATATAATGTGGAGGCTTGTTAAGCAACGCGTTTAAATCTCAGTAAAACAGCAAAGTGGATCCAGTTCAGTGCAGACATATATACTTGTGATTTCTTTTATTTTAACAAATGCTGGATTTGTTATGAAAATATAAAGTGTGAAATCATGCTCAACACTACATATTTTACATAAAGCAAATAGCTTTTTATCAATTACATTGTTTGCCAGTTCTGAAAATTCAAACTTTAGTTTCATTAATCAGTTAAAGCAAAAGTATTCTGTTATTTAGAGAACCATTTTTTTTCTGCGTTAGAGCTTGTGGTAGGAAAAAATGTTGTATATTAGCAACATAGACAGTCAATATTTAAGCACATAATTTGCTAATTCGGCAAGACTAAGAGGTACATAAAGTGATGATTAATTTGAAAGTATTTGGAAAAAGTCTTGTTTTCTATAAACTCTGTACCACACAGATTATCTAAACAAGTGTACTAAAAAACACAGCTGGTAGATTAATGTTACTGAAAATGTTCCTGTTTTATGTTCAACTTGCCTGAATTTTATACAAATAACAAAAAATAAATAAATAAAAAATCATAAAGACCCTCATAACCCTCATTAGCTCCGTAACATTTCTGACTAGGACCTTACCAAGAGAGTTTTAACAATAAAACTGAGATCACTTTACAGATTGTTTATCCCATTTTCAATCTAGTTTTTATACACTCATTCAAAAAGAAAGCAACCTAAGCTGTTGCAGAAAAATTAAACTGTTAGCACAAAGATTCCAACATTTTTTTTATCTTAGCTGTCAAATTTATTTTTTAAAATTTTTTTATTACCTAGATGAAACAAATTTGTATCTTTTGAAGCTTAATTCAAACATTTTTATGACACAAATTATTCTGTTTTTTTATTGTGCTGTTGAAAATACAAATAAAAAAATCTACATATTTGATGACAATTTTCTGGTTAAAGTTTTACATGATCTTTGCTTTCTGCATCAACTAGTTTCTTGAGGGCACCAAGTCATGTCTCACTCTGTCCTTTATTTCCCATTCATAATTTTATGGAGGGAAGTGATGTATGGTTGTTGAGCAAGGGAGGACCACAGTTCTTTGCTCCTGAGATAATTAAATCAAGCTTCAAAATGTAAATATACTATAAAACAATATTGCGCTCCACTGGTTTTAATTGATGCCTATCCTGAAAGCTCGATGAGGCTATTAATTTTGACTGATAGCTCACTGAAGCCAGATGATCACTGCAGCAGGCTGGATGATGAAATCTCTCACACTCCCACCTCATGGACAGTTATACAAGGAATAACTTCATCTTCTTAAGGTATAAAACTAAAAGAGATGGAATAAGAAATGACAGCAATGGAAACCAAACATGCACCTTTAAACAGATACAGTTTGTATGAGTACTGAAGTTTTTCTGTCAGGCATTGCATGTTTGAAGTGACGCCTGAAACTCCCTCTTTTCTCTCTCCTCCTTACCTCTACCTAGAGACCTCAAGGGATTTTAAGTGTATTAATAATCAATCCACTAAGTGAACATTTCTTTCGTACTTTGAAAAAATACCAATATGGATGGTTGCAACTAACTGAAATGTTTCCAAATCATTCAATTTGTAAAATAATTTTAATCTACTAAAATAAATTCACAGATTGGTGATCAGATGCATCACTAACTGTGGTGAAACTTAAACACAAAATAATAAAAAATGCTGGAAAATTCACAAAATTATCTATTTTATGTTGAAAATTTTACTAAAAGCTGCTGCAGCTGTTTACCTCAGCCGGTTGTATCGTACTCTAACAGTACATTAGAACATATTTTTTAAGCGCTAAACACTGTGACTAGGGATGCTATTATGTACATTTCTTTTTAAAAGTAATGACCATTTTCTGCAAAAGTTTATGAACTGTGAAGTTGCTGCATTTGCATGTGCAGTGCTTCTGTGACTATGTGTGTGTGAAAGTTCAGATAGTGATTTATTAATAAAGAAAAAAGGGCCTCTCTTATTCAGCTCTCTGCTTCGATAGACTTCACCAAAGCCAAAACATATGACATGAAATATACTACCTACATCATTTATAAGCACTAATACTGTACTACTAAAAGCAGTGCCATGATGTGACTCCTGATGATACTTCATGATGAACCTGTTTTAAAATACTCCTAATGACGTTGCTGTGGAAACATAAATGGGAAACGATCTTATCTTTAAGAATCTCCATTACCTGTTAGGTTTGAAAAGGAGCCTATTAACAATTACTTTCTCTTTTGAGTTCTTAATGGTGCCTGAAAGACTTGAAAGTGACACGTTTAAGGTATCCATTTACACGTGCTTAAGAAACAAGTACATTTCCAACATCATGGGTATTCACTTCTCTCTATTACTTTTTTGTCTCATCTTGTCCTCAATACCTGCTTCCCAGGCTGGCATCTTCTTTCATCATCTCTTCTCATCTTGTCCTTCGTTCTGCATCCTCTATTCTTGCTCTATGCATCATCTCTTTTGTCATTTGGCTGCACATTTTCCAAGCAAGTAATCTCTCTATTTTCTTTTTGTCCACCAATAGCCTGCTTTCTTTGTGCTCCCACCACTTTCTTTTTGTATTTACATTTCACCTTTTTCTTTAACTGAAACGATGACCACAATCATCTCCGTGTCATTTCCACAGTACCTACTAAACTTAAGACGTGAAAACCAGTTGGTTAGATTGCAAATTCTATTTCTTCAGGGTTTCTTCTTGCTGTTTTTAAAGCTAACACTATTATGTAGTGTTTTAGTAAGCATGCCTCACGCATGTTTTATTAAAGCAACAATATGTCCGTGTAAAGGCCACAGTATTTATATTTAAATTATTTTGTGTCTGAAACATGTTTGTTTAAACTAACAATAAAAAATGTATATAAGTGTAAAATAAACTGACTACAGTGCAGACTTCATGAAAATGGGGAAAACTTCTAACATTTTAACCATGTTACTTCTCGCTGCTCTTGAGGATAAAGAACTGAATCACCCAGCTTGGTGTTCATTTTAACTAATCATCTGCCGCTAATTAATGTGAAGAAAAAGCAATCAAAATGGCCACACCTGTCTAATTACATACAAGTCAAACGGTGTTGGGTTGAATCCAGAAAAGTTGAGTGATGATACTCTCAAATCTGGACTCCTGGGCTGACAACCTGTTTAATTAGATGAAACAGGAAGTTGTTAATTAATTAGAGCAGCATGGTTGGCTGATATTAGGACACCTTATAGGTGAGAGTTAATGGGTCATTTGAAGACCTGTTGAATAAAACAATGGCGAAAAAAACTTCTCAGAAACAGAACAAGAAATCTTACAAGTATAATTAAAATTCCACTTCTATTAATTTGATCAAATATTAATGGTGTAATTTCACAGCCTGAAGAGTGAGAAATAAATCATAGCACTGCAGAAACAGAGTTAGTAAATGGATTAAACAAAGAAAAAAGGTGAACATTTTAATAAACAGTTGCATAAAGTCAGCTGGAGATTTAACTTTGGTTTAGATGGAGATACAGTGAAAATTCCCACAATCAAAATAATCATATCAAGATAGTCATTTTTCTACTTTTCTACTACAATTTTCAAATATTTGAACTCTTGAGAAGGAATTTATTACATTTTGCAGTTTTGCGTTGTAACCTAGAACTGCTTTTTGTATTTAATTTTATAACAAACCGTTAAATGCAGGGAGATATTTTGTGTAGAAGCATCTTCTGATTAAATGGGACTGGACTTGTTTTGAAATGTCAGTCAGAGCAGATAGGACATTCAGTTTGGGAGCACTGTTGCCTCTCAGCAAGAAGGTCCTGGGTTTGATTCCCAGCTGTGATCTTTCTGCTTTATATTTGCATGTGTGGATTTTTATACTTGAGGAGGTTTGAACATGTGTGGTGGGTTGATGGATCGGTTGATTGAGACTTGGGATGCTTTGTTTCAGTGCTGTAAAGACTGATCATAAAGTAGTATATAGATGCATTCAAACTCCATCTTTAGCTGATGATGATGAGGTAAAGCAGCAAAAAAACACTATAACAAATAAAACATTTGAATCTATATTTTTTCAAACATATACACTTTATCGTCAGGAGTTTTTTTTTAGTTTGCTTATAAACTAAATTATGTGATTATGTTGCAGCATTTTGTTTTCGTTTCATCCCCAGTCACCACCATCCCATAATAAAGCCTTATTTCTCAGCCTGTGAGATGAAACAAGAGTCTCAATATAACTGCTCTTTTTGGACATGATGCTGCACAGGCAATAAATAGACTGGCTTTGTCCATAATTTGTTTGGTCCTGAGGGAATCTTAAACCTGGAACTTGCTTCCCATTGGCACCTGTGCTGGCATTTTCAGGCCTCCAAGGAGCTGCTGCCTGGGGCCCGTAGATAGAGTGGTTTCAGTGCTGCAAAAGAGCTGATTGAAATCAACTGAAAATCAACCCGATTTAGCTCTCAGGGAAGACTCTTGATGCTGCTGCTATTTGTCTTCTTTTATTTTGCTTTACTGAAACACAGCCAGCTGATACTGTGTAGAAAAGGGACAGAGTGTCTCTGCTTTAAGAAGAAGACAAGATTAGGAAACTTTTTTTGCTCTGCACTAAAATATTAATGGCATTAAAATGATGTAACACAGTGATGTAAAATGATGTAACACAAAACAGGATGAATGCATTTTTTGCCACTGGGGTCTTTAAGTGAATATAGAAAAAAGGTTTGTGCCGAAGATTCTGCATTTAAAAATTGACATCAAATGCTAGTGTTTGGTGCCAATGCATGGAACAGTGTGTCCTTCACATTGCAGAGACTGCACCTTTATGTAACGTCAAGGTGTATCTGACACAATTTGGACAACATGATATTAAAGCTTGAAAAAATATTTATGTTTTTGGGATCCTCACACATTTCAGCAGTTTTTGGCCATTTTTCCCCAAACAGCATGTGACGTCACTGAATGAACCTCACAAACATCCTTTCTTTGTTTACATTGTGCTTGTTGTTTTGATCAACAAAAAGCTTGTGTCATTTGTTACGTGTAGCTAATTAGCAAAAACCCACACTGAAAAGAGCGTATATCGATAATTAGAGCTAAATGTTAGATTTTAAAAATGCCTGTGCTTTGAATATGAGGTTTGGAGCACAGGAGAGACCACAGGAGACACTGAGACTAAAGATATGAGGGGTATTTTCATCGACAACAGAGGTCGGACCACGACGAGAGGCTGTCATAAACCGAATGCCACTGCACACAAAGCAGACACAGAATGGGAACACAATGTGAATCCGACAGTAGAAAATTTAACTGAGAAGGATGGTATTTAAACTCTGCTTAAAGAGAACAAGTGAGAACCCAGGTCAGATGATCCTGACTTTTTTTTAAAAGTCTGTTTTAATTCTGTACATCTGAAGAATGTTTCACATGATTATCCAACTTCTAAACACAAAATGAACCATAATTTAGTAAATATTCTTAAACCAACAATCATGTTCTTCAATTCCTTAAAGAGGCCATTTCATACAAATTTCAGAACTTTGTGGTTATTTCTCTATGTCAAAACTCAGCTGGTTCCATCAGGCTTCGGGCAGCAGCTCATTCACATTCATTATTTGAATTTGCTGGACTCAGATTGGTTAACAAACTAGCCTATGAGAGCAAGGTATACTGTTTCCTGCCCCGCTGCGCATGGCAACAGCAGACGATCTCTCTTCCTGTTTGCTACGTCTTATGCTACAGCTTTTAGCCAGCAGCATGCTAGGCGCGGTTTTAACTGCGGGAGCTGATGAATACTAACGAGTTCTGACGAAACAAGTATCGGCCGTTCGAACTCGAACTCGCCACCTGCGTAGTTTGAGAGATAAAAACTGAAAGAGAAGTTGTTGACCTGTTTTCACACCCACTATGAAGGTAAGAACACCTGTGGAGCTAAAATATTCAACAGAAACCTCAGAAAAACCGTTTTTAATGGAAGGGCCTCTTTAAGAAATATTCAGCAATTCTTTGCTGAAATCAGCATATCAGACATTCTCCATGTTTGTTTACATACACACCAGCACTGACCAAGCCAACACACTTTTTCTTTCATTGATGTCACAACATGACATTTTTTCACTTACCTTTTCAATTTGTGTAGTTTTCCAATAATTTATAACATAGGAATCTATTTTGATACTATGGGAAACACATAATCCTAACTGAAGCATGTTTTACTTTTCATTCTCTGTTTTCCATTTACATGGCAGACACCCTTTATCTCAATTTTTCAGCCTAAAGCTACAGTACATTTCGCTATTGGTGGAAGATATAATGCAAAAGCCACAAATTATACACTGGGGCCCAGAATATTATTTTGACCCAAATTGTTGAGTAATAATGTCATGATAAAATGACTATAAAACGCCTAAAAAGCATATACAGACAAAGTCACTCATTGTTTCCAGGATCTGATTTCGCCCCTTGCAAAACATTAACTGTGACCAAATGTCAACGATTTCTTATTGGTCCAGTGCATCAGATTAGAAGGACAGGCCTAATCCATAGAACATAAACGTGTTTTGGCTGTGACCTAAATTAAAATTAGGCATTGACTTTAGTTACCATCACTCTTTTCTAAATGTGCTTTATTTTAAAATATTTGTTTTTTAATGGTTATTTACTTACCAGGGGACCAACTTTTCTCATGAAAATCCATACGGTGACATATCTCCTGATATATTCCTTCGAGATTTTCTGGTGTAGAGCATGATTTATTGTTACATCAATGATGTCAAGTTTTTACTGCCGTGAAGAAAAAGTGACTACTGACAGTAACAGCAATAAGGTGTTGTTAAAAGTTTTGCAGTGTTTTCTTTTATTTAAACATACATGAACTTTGTGAAAGTATTTTCTGTTCAGTTTTCAGGCTTTAGTTTTAATACAAATGGGGCATTATACATAGAATTACACAAACATTTATTTCATTTGTGATCAAACTGATGGGAGAAACCTAAAATAGCTGTTTCAGGATCTTAATGTTTATGTTCTCACAGATGTTTGTTAAAATCTAATCCTGTAAAGTATCTATTTCAAACTGCACTGTGAGGCGAGGTAGTCATCAACAACAACAAATCCTTGTTTGCCAGCATTGTTCTGATTTGTGGGTAATGATCATTTACATTTTGAAATCAGGCATCTGTACAGAGATATCTTTTGTTAGGTAAAGTGCTTGAAAATCAGACTATTTTTAAAGCTCAGAATTTACATGATCTGACCTTTGCTAACAGGGACTGATCAACACACGGCCCTACACAGTTAAATGAGATCTTCAACCTACTTAGAATTAAGTTACTGCAGAGTCGTGATATTCAAAGTTATGAAGCTACTATTTATTCTATCTGACTCTGATTGAACTGTTCAAATCCAAAGAGTTGGAAGAAACCATCTCATCTTCATTCACAGGGGTCACTCCATGGTTTACGTACTATCTACAGGCATTTTGAGTAGAAGCTATGATTATTGCCTAAATGCAACTATTTCAACTAAACTGAGCCATTTTGCAGTTTAATTAAAATCAATTAATGCTTCTTGTTTAGTAAAGCTGAACATTTTATTAGAGCAAATGTTAAAAAATTCAAAGCAAACTTTGTTTTTAGTCCAATGACTCATTAGTCCCTTCACAGCTGTTGTTAAGAGCAGGACAAGGCTCACACTCAGTAAACCACGGCTGTGCTGTGCCTCTGCTAGCTCCCTCTGCTACCCCAGACCTCCTCCCACAGCTTGTCAGTGTGTTTGGTGTGTGTTTGTTTGGTGTTGTTTTGATCGCCGAAGCTTGTGTGTTTGGGCTGTGCTGGCTGGGCGGCGAGCGTGCCCGGTGCAGAGCTGATGGCGTGCCAAGTGCTCCCTGTGGGCCGACTGTGCCTTCCACTCTGCTCAGCCACCGTGAACACCAAGCCGACAGAGTGCTGCGGGGGGGGAACACCACCCCCTTTCTCCTTCTCTTCCTCTTACAGATACACACAGAAAAGCTGAATCTGACCTCCACATCTGCTGGTTTTGCCTAAATTTCCCGTCCTCCTTTTTTTCATCCCAACTTATTGCTACACTATGTCCATTTTTCAAGATTTTTTGTCTTTAATAAAACATAACTTTTACATGAAAAACAATCTAAAATGAAAATTCAGCTAGTAAAACTATTTAAATGTTTTGTTTGTTTTTAACTGAAGTAAATTTCCCTACAAATATACAAAACATTTTAAATTATTCATTGAATCTACCTGCAAACACTGTGTTATTCCAGTGTTAATTAGGATCGAACGATCCTAGCAAAGATCAAAATTACTTTTATTAATTCAATGACTCAGTAGATGTTGGAACGCCCCATCCCATCAGGTTTAGCTTGTAACCCTTGCCCTGGTACTTGGATTTTGTACCTACCTACTGTTCATTAACATTTAACTCTAATTAGCAGGCTCATTATAGCTTTGAATTACCAGCAAAATTCTTGCAGCCTCCACACTGTGCTCAATCGTTAAGCAAATGAAGCGTTGCGAGTTTGAAGGGATTTCTACTGAGATGTAAGTGCTTCAGCCCTGCAAAATGTCATTCAACTGGACCAAAAGAAGAAAACAGAGGGAAGAATGGAGGCAATTTTCTTTGACCTGAAGAAAAGATGTTCTGCGTCCACATGATGAGGTCAGTTCTGCCCTTGAATATCTCAAAGCTATAATCCTGCTGTTGCATGTTTTAGGAAACTACATCCTTAAAAAAACTGATAGTTTTTTGTCAGGTGAACACAAACATCTCAAGATTTTGAGCAACTTCCACTGCAGACTCTTATCCTCCTGCCCTTTATGTATGCCACATGTTTGTATGTTAATTTATGCTGGAAACAACAAAGACATGCACATGCTGACATGTAAGATGTGCTGCTTGGAATTCAGGAGATCAAGATTAAACAGCTCTTTCATGGGTTGATCCTCACAGGTCACAACCTTGAATAGGTAATGTCAGATTAATTGATTGTTGTTGTTTTTCTGAAGAAACTTGCTGTATAAAAAAATGAAATAGAAAAAAAAAATTGTTCTGACATCCATTCAAACATACAAAGTCACAATAAACCTGCAGTTTTTCAGCTGAGACATGCCCATTATTAGACCTCATGCAAAAAAAAACAGTGTCATGCTGAAGTACATCAAACATTGCTGATAGCAGTTTGTTTGTGCACACTTGACTCCCTTTTGAGTCGTTTGAATTTACATTATTTGGAACTGAATTAAAAAGCAAATGTAATAAATACATGGATATACAGTCTATCCATTTATTTTATTAATAAAAACTGCATATTATGGATTATCCAAAATGAAAAAAAAGGTTTACAATGACACAAAAGATAATTTTTAAAAAATCCATAAGGATTTACTTGGTACGATTGATAGAAATTCCCTTAATCATTTGCGATATTAAAAAGGAAATGGTTTCAGTCTCAAGGTAAAGAAAAGGTTTTATGACATCCCATTATTTGTTGTACAAGTTTTTTAGAATATTAAAAATAGATGCATTGTGCTTACTACTACTATTAATAACAACAATAATAACAAATCAACAATAAGAAATATAAAAACGTTTTTCAAAAAGTGAAAAAAATTTATACATCTTTATCTAATATTCTTGTTTATATATTACAACTTGGAGCTTATGTATCCAAGACTACAACATCACATTTAATCCCAAAAAGGTATGCTAACATAATAAAACCAAAGTGTGCACCATGAAGTTTATTTGGAGGAAGTTCTCTGGTGCATAGCACCAGGTTAGAGATGCCATGGGTGTTTTACTGAAAACCAGCAGGAGACAGAATTAATGTGGTGTATCACTATCTGGAAGACCTACTCCTATTACAAGCCACTCATTTTCAACAAACTCTCTGATGACTCTTTCTACCTCCACACCTCTGTCTCTATCCATCTCTCTAAGTCTCACCTCGCTCCATTTCATGGCTGTTTTCTTCCTCTATTTGCTTGACAAGACAATGGATAATAACCCTGGAATAGCACAGAGACCGGCAAATGAGAGTAATCAAGCTGTCTTGTCCTGGTGGCGTTCAGGTTCACTCATCAAACCCTAATTATCACCCTGGAAACCAATGTTCCGCTTTAATTGTTCTGATGAATGAAATATTACAGAGAGGAGTCGGGCTGCAGCAGAGCGGAATAACAGCTTTTAGCCATAAAACACAGCAGAGTAGAAGGATGTGGATAAGGAGGAGGAGTGAAGGTGACTGAGGAGAGAGCGAGTGTAAGAGCTGGAAAATGCATTGGATGATAAGAGTTTAACGTTAAAATCTTTAGAAAAACTAAAATGAGGAATAAGAATAACATTGTGAGTGTTTCAAGAGCACACAATGATCTGGGAGGTAAAAACAGGTTTAACCCAGATATCATTCACATTCTTCCCAGTTGGTTTTTACCAGAAGAAAAAAAAAAAACTGGGAAGGAAAACCCAATGAATTGTTACTTGTTACACTTGTGAATTTTCCTGCAGTCAAATCCAACATGTTGTGTATTAGAGGTTGACAGAATCATTTCAAAGTGAATGCAAGTCTTGTTTTACTACATTTAGATGCCATGCATGAATATTAATTCTTTCAGTTATTAATTTTCCATTCTTTTTAATTTGACAAGCTTGATACAAACCAAGAGGGCATGAAATGAGACAGCTGCACACAACATCTGCCAGCCAACTTTGTGGGTATAAGACTGTTTCTGCAGGTTGTCAAATAAAAGGCATCTTGTCCGGCAGAGCACAACTACCTGTCTACAGTCGTTTTTCAAAACTTTTTACAGAACTTCTCAAAGTTATTTTCATATAAGTTAATATGTTGCATTAACAAGCTACTTGAAAAGATGCACACTGTATTTAAAACTGAAATGCTCTGGAAATCCCTGCAGATGTTTGTATCAGTTTGTCTTGTTGCTGGGTCCACTGCAACAGCAGCAGTGGAACAATGGAGAAGTCTGACTGCATCAGTGTAACAAAATACTACACACAGACCACTGTACATAAACATATTAACCTGATCTTGTCACATACATGGATCAATGCAATTAAGTGTAAACACTGGCTGCTTTCCATATTTCCTCTAAAGGCTTTTTCCACTAGGAAACAGATTCCAGTGCTAAATTGGAGCCAGAGCTCGTGTAGCTCCAGGTTTTTTTGTTTTTTTTTTTAATTTCCTGCAACCAGAATTTCTGGCTTTAGCACAGAAACCTGGTGCTAGCACACTTTCACTTTCCTTGGCTGGAAGAAAGAACTATTTTCATCAGGACTTGGAGGAATGCTTATGTGTTAGAAAATACCAGGAGTATCATATCTGAAATCTGGTTTAGTATTGATTTTTCTGTTTAAAACTAGACATTTTACAAATAATATTAGAATAGATTAGCAGAGGAACAATATGGGTTACTGTTCTCGTCTTCCTGAAAATTTTGAATTTTGCCAGTTCATTTTTCAGTTTAGAAGCTGTAAATTTTTGAACCATTGAAGACAAATCCAGATTTAAATTTGTTCACAATGCAATAAATAAAGTAATTTTGACATAAAGAATACGTTTAGGTTCTTTTGTAGGTTTGTTGATAGAACCAATTTGTGTGAATTTATATTAGTTAACTTTTTTTTTTCCTGCAACACATCCCAAGAACACATTTCCCAATAGAAACATATGGATTTGATGCCATTTTGAACATACAGTATGTACAATGTATGCACAGAGCCTGTCTACATTTTAATGACAAAGTGAACTTGTGACGTATGCTTTTATCTTTCTTGTGTGTGTATACGTATATACATATATACACACACATTTTTTCCAACACAGAAAATGTATCATTTTATTAAAAATACACTTAATACTAAATACTTGTATTTTAAATTCAGAAATAATATGCTATGAAATATTTAATAATCATCTTTCAGCAGATTTAGAATGTAGCTGATGTCGAGCAATGGAAACAGAAGCCTGTCTCACAATAGAAAGTACATATAATTTATAACAACTTATATGACCTCCATGCACCCTCTGCATATTAGGTGTTTACTGGGTTGCATTTGCATGACTTGCTACAATTTGTCATGTGATAGAAAAAAAAAAAATAGGAAAAATACAAGAGCAAAAGCCACCAGCACATGTGGAGGCTGTTTAAGTGACTGGTAATAAATCACTCTTGAGATGCATATTCAAACTATTTAGGTAACAAGGCAGTCAGCAGGCTGGGTTAACATCAAAAAGAAGGAGCAGTGCTGGTAGGAGGAGCATGTAGAGTGAGGTGAATTTTAAATGCAAAGGATCACAGAACCAATGTGTTTCTTTCAAACTGGAAAAAAGTACCAAATGTCATTTGTCCTTGAGGCTTAAGGTTTGACAACTATGTCTCAGCTCATGCACAGTTTATAAAAAGAAAAAGATTTCCACTGATCCAGATTCCTCACAGCTCTGAGTGAAGATATTCAGCCCCAAAGAAGTGCATCTTATAAATAATAAACATATTATTAGATATTATTAAATAAAACTCCATTTTTGACAGATGCAGTTATTTTTGAAGCCAACACTAATCCCTGATGTTACAAAACAAGACTGCTAAGAAGATTAAACACTAACACTGAAACAGTGGTGCACCACTGTTGCCTTGCAGCAAGAAGTTCCTGGGTTTGAAACACTGTTATGGACATTCTGCATGGAGTTTGCATGTTCTCCCTGTGCATGTGTGGCTTTTCTCTGGGGTCCTCCACAGTCCAAAAATTTGCAAGAGGTTGATTGGTGACTATAAATTGTCCCTAGGTGTGAGTGTGTATGTGAATGGTTGTTTGTCTATGTGTGGCCCTGTGATGGACTGGCAACCTGTCCAGGGTGTCCCCTGCCTCCCAACCAAAGACTGCTGGGGCACCAGCTCCCTGCGACCCTGAACATGAACAAGTAGATACAGAAAATGTTTGAATAAGACTTTTATTCTGGCATAATAATAACAAAGTCTCATAGCTCTAAATAAAACACCCAAATGTGAGGAAAGCATGCAGTCTTCAAGTAAAAAAGCATGAACCATGAATCAAACCCAGGAACTTCTGGCTTAAACCCAGCTAAAGGCCTAAATCTAACCAAACTAATACAAAGAAACAACACTGAACTGAAAGTACTGAACCATGGAGATGATTTTTAAATCTTCAGGCTGAGATGTGTGTGCAAAACCATCAAAGTCCTCCAGCTTTCGAAATCCAGCCTCAGGGTCACTGTTTGAAGTTGTTTTCATGTCCATGAATAAATCAATCAATCATGTTCCAATTTACAAGTCAATACTTTGAATTTTATAACCACTATGTGAACTACCATGATACAGTGTTAGACAGTTTGTACTTTATTTTTACTTCTGACAGATGAACACATAAAGCAAAGGAATAATAGATGCCATCAAACTAATAAGCGCACATTTAATCTTTTATGGCATGGAAAAAAAAAGATGTCCATCACAGATTATCTGTGCAAGTCTTGTGAAAATTACAAGTCCTGTTCTTGTCAAGGTCAATGAGTCCTTGCTTCTTATCTGTACTCCAGCTGAGCTGGTTGGTCCTATCAGCAGGTTGTTATCTCAGTGCCCTCATAAACCTCAGCAGTGTGTGAGCTACCTGGGCCTTATCAGAGTCTGTCCTCCCAGTAAAGGATCCATGGCCGGCGGGCCTTCACAGACCCCAGTTTGACCTCTCCTTGGTTCTCCTCCTCCTCTAGCCTTGGTGCTCTGTTTTACCCTGAGCTCCTTTTTCCGTTTCTGGAATTCGTTACCTTCACTTCTGCTCTCAGTCATTCTCTTGCTTGCAATGTCATGGTAGATTTCATTGGATTTAAACAGAAAAAAAATATATATTTCTGCTGGAAAAAAATGTAACACATTCTTTCTAAGAAAATGTAACACAAGTTAAAGTTAAAAAGTTCTTCAAATATTCTTTGGTGCATTCCGTATTTTTTATGGGCCTAGTGGAAACTTGATTTTCTCAGTTTTGTGGTCATAGGAATTTCCATTGATATATCCTGACCCTTTAGATTCACATAAAGCAGATAAGAGAAACAAATAAAAACAAAAATCTTATTTGTCTCAGCTTAGATATACTTAATTCCTCCTGCAAAGCTTATGTTTGGCTTCAGCTACTGTATGTGTGCCGCTTTCTGTCACATTGGTATTCATGCTGTGCTTTAGTGTGAGCATCCGGCATTACTGCCAACCAATTATTTCACAGAAATTTAGAACATGCATATTCGAAATGTCAAATTATATCAACCAAACATGCTCAGTCTCTTTCTTTTCAATACAATAACTGGAGTAAATGTGAGCACACAGCTTTTGCAGAATATTGTGTAAAATATATCAACTTGTTCTATGCATTTCATGGATAAAAAAACCCATGAAGCAATAAATTTAATTTAAGCCACCATGGGGTTTTCATTTATTTACTGATCCAATGTGTAATTTTTTTTTAATGTTAACAAAAGGATGATCCATAATTAAAAACATGTTTTATATAAATCATATTGCTTTACAAGCAGCACGTGTACTGCACACCTTGCACATTCATTAAAGTTGACAAGAAAATGAAAGGACATCAAAGGTCTGAGATGACCACCTACTTATACAAAATCACATGTTTCTCAATGGGAAAATAAAAAAAAGACACCCATAACGCTGAAGAGACTCACTTAATTGGCAGGCTCAAGAGATTTGAGTGCACTGGGCTTCTGGGAACTCAGGTAGTTGTGTGTGGTGACTTGTGAGTTTCCAGTGGCAGTAATTATTGGAGTGGCGACAGTGACAGCCCCGCTAATGAGTGTTGACAGCCACACCCCCATGGTTGTTTGTTCTAATAGCCTAAACATCAGGCACTGAATGGATTAGTTTTGCACTTAAGCATGTGAACACCCAAGCTAGTTCTCTGCAGGTCTGATTTCTGCTTCTAAAGTGAGATGTGCATGTTCGAGCATGCACAGAAACACACTGATATCCATCCATGAATATGCACAAGTATTAAAATTAAAATAGCTCTCCTGTGGAGAAAGCATGCTGAGCAGGAAGATTATATTCTGTTGTTTCTTTGATTCTCACTAGGTATGACTTCCACCTCCTACAAGTTGCTGTAACAACTGAGGGTTAGCTGTATTCTCAAAGACAAATGCAAAATGTTAATAAGTATGTCGCATTTTTAATTTTTAAATCCACAACTAATGGGTGATAAAACCAATAAATATGTATTTTCAGTATGGATTTTGGGATTTATTGGCATGGCATTTGAAAATGAGCTTAGAAAAAAAGGTTTTTGAGGAAGGATTTCAAAAAATTGAAGTACATCTCAATTCTGGACAGATCCTTTAATTCCAAAATGACTACAGAACACAGATAAAGATGCTCGTCAATCTAATTCTCAATTCTAATTTCTGCCAAAAAGAATTTCTATTTACAAATTGTGAAAAGCCACATATGCTACACCATTTAAGGGTCTGAAAACGAAGGTTCCTAACTTATGTGCATCATTATGTTCACTTAGCCACCTGCAATTTGTGTTGATAATTAGTGTCCATAAGCAGAAGCTTTGTTTTTCACTAAACCAGAAGCTAAACAACACATAACAACTCCACAGATTTGTCTTACTATTGTATTGTGACAACTTATCTGCACTAATTTAGAAATAATGAATTATATTAGCTTGAAATCCGGTTCTCTTCTAATTAGTGGCTCTGGGACCAGGTTTGTCATTTATGTGATGCTCCAGAATGGTGTAATTATATTGTATAAATCAATTAGGGCCTTCCATTTGTGTACGCTATGTTTTCCAAAGCAGATTAAATGGTGCTTATGATACAGAAAGAAGCTGTCCAGAACACTGTGAAGTGGGAAATTAAAAGGAAGAAAAGGGGAGGAAAGGTAGGACGTTAAGGAAACAAGTCGGGGAGGAGGGAGGACAGAAGAATCAAAACAGGGCTGCAAGGGCAAGGGCATGCTGAGAGGATAATTTGCACTTCCAACTCAGTCGTTCACATGCAGGCAGGGAGACAGATGTGTGCAGAAGGGCAGAAAGACTAAGGAGAAGAAAAACTTAACCCCACTTGATCAATGTGAACATTTGAATGTCAGTTGCGATTTTTTAATCTTTTGTTTTGACAGATTTATTTTTTTAAGTAAAAGACAATTAAAAATGCTAAACTGCAAATTTAATAGACTCAACACCAAACGATTTTACAACTGACTGCAGCCAACATGTTGTCTTTTTCCCCTTTTTCTTTTTCAGTTAATAATTTGGTTTCAAGTTGTTTATTTTGTTTTTCAAACTCACCTGCAAATTTTGAAATGAACAATTCTTATTCTTTAACTATTTGTCTATAACACTTTTTTTTTTAAAGATCAACTTATTTAAGTGACACAGACTTCCTTTAATGTGACTATAAAAAAGAGGTGACTTGCATTTTGTTGAAGTGCGGATTATAGTGCAAATTAAAAAAAAAAAAATGTTTAAAAACAATGAAACAAAAAGTTCACTTGGCTCTATTTGAAATGTTTCTGCTAAATTATCTTCATTCTTTGCCTTGATTATACATAAGGCTAATGCAGAATATTCTAAGCTGGGTAGACAAACATATTTTTACATTTACTCTTGTCCATAAAGGTAAAATTAAAATATTGTCATTTCTTCTCATGAAATCAGCATGACAATGTAATTTTTATTCCTGGTTTCACCTGGTGACCTGGGACACAGTATATATTTATAGCACCAGATCAAAAGTATTATTTGATGTGTATCAATAGAAATAAAAGGAGTAAAGTATCTTAAACAAAATTATCTCAGGTTTATGGACAACAATGTATTTTAGTTTTAAGAGGTTCATTTTGTCTGTATTTTTACATATATGTGGAACTTTCTTTTAGCTTAGACAATATATATGCTGGTTCTTATTTTTTTACCTTCTCCCGACATGTTTTGGTTGTCATCTGGATGTTGTAGATGATGTGCTGCAGACGCAACTGAAACATGTCGGGATAAAGGTAAAAAAATAAGAACCACCATATATATTGTCTAAGCTAAAAGATTCAGTTCCAAACAGTGTATTTTGTTTTAAAGCTTTATTCATTCGATAATTAAACCAATTTTTTTTCCTGTCAGTGTTGCAAGTAGCTAAAATTTGTTCAAAATAGCTCAAAATACAATACAAGCATTTTATTCTGACAAAATACATTAATATTTTTTAACCATCATCTTGATCTTTGATAGTTATACTGTGAAATTCAAAGAAAGAATTTGGCTGAATGTACCAAAAATCCATCTTTCCAGAATGAATTTAGTGGGTTTTATTAAAAAGAAAAGTCATATTTAGATTTTTAGAATTTTGAAAGTTATTCACATATTAAAAGGTTTAGCGACCCATGTTCGGTGTTTAAAACCCTCCACGGAAGGGGTGATGACAATGGTTTACTTTTTTTAGTCACCGACTCATAAATAAACCAAAACAAAAAGGAGGCTTGCGTGACAAGAAGCAATTTAAGTAGCCACTCGTTCCAGTTTGGGAGGGGCTGTTAGTGCTTTGGCCTAACTCCTCCTCAAATGTCACAGTTTCTGATGGTGACAGAGTTCACTGGTGCAAGCTAAACAAATGTTGAATGAATTTGGTGTGAATCCCTTACAGACTGAAGAGGAGGAAGGGTAGAAATGGAGAAAGCTTTCAGCAGTACACACCATTGCACACATCATTTTATTAAAAGATCAGGACAGGTTTTGCTGAAAAGATGTAGAGAAAGATGTAGAGCGTCCTCTGCTGCTGTCTGCAGAGTTCAGTCTCATTTTAATAAGAAGAGACATGATGATAGTTGTGCTCATGTAGCTTCTGAATTTCTTGCATCATTAAAAGAATACATGCTTCACTGAAATTCAAGATTTGATTAACTCAAGAAATGTGATCTGGAACAAACTAAATCTTCCTTATTAAATTTGTATGGAAATACCCTAAAAGAAAACACTGCAAATGTAAACCAATGCCTGATCAGTGGCTGTCATAAAACCCAGATTAACTGCAGAATTATATTAAAAAGTCATAGATGGGAAAAGACACTTAAGAAGAAATAATGTAAAAGAGATTCTACAAGTTAGAGAAGGCATGAAAGAAAACTTTGGAGGAATGTGTGTTGAGCCCAGGAAGGAGTCTCCTGTCTGTGAAATTGACACAATGAAAACTCAATCATCAGTTCTGTGTGAGAGCTTAGGCAGAAAAGTGGCAGAAATTTGATTTAGGAAAGTACAGAATTGAGTTTTTAAAGTTGCATAAAACATGAAAAAGGGAAAAAAAAAACTCATGAAAAACAGTTTGAGATTTTGACAGTTACAATGTTTTTCAAATCAGAAACCTTAAACGATTTGAAAGTGCTCTGGTAAGGGAGTTGAATAAAAAATGTCAGTGTCGCTTCTCTTGATTAGCCAGTGATAAATCAAACATGCTTAGATTAGGGAAAAAATAAGAAAATTGGTGGGTAAATTATTAGTGATGCAAAGTTTGACTTTTATGACAAAGTTGAAAAAGTTTTACAGAATGTTAACCAGAGGATCACACAGTGGTCTTATTTCACAGTAGCCGTGCAGAATTTTCTTCAAAATAGGGACTGAAGTTTTTCCACACACGCTCCTACACAGACTTCTAAATGGTTGTTAGACTGAAACAAAGACGCTTTAAAAAGCTGGATGACAACTCCAACCTCTGTAGTACAAAAATGAAGCTGTAATATCCCTTTCAGAGGTGCTGCTGTATTTATACTTTTGGGGACAAGAAAAGATGAGGGGCTGAAACGCTCTCCCTTCAGTTGATTTTCTTCCCACAATTCTTGTGTTTTTGAGATTTAACTTAGAAATTTAATTGAACTAACACATTTCAACAAAACTGCATACACAAAAAAAAAATATTTTAACATTCATGTAAGTTGAGAAATGTGAAACAACTAAAGTCAACATCTAGAAAAAGAATATTCAGGGCATTTAAATTTTTTTTTTGTTAGGAAAAGGTCCGGCTTATTTACAAGATTATTGAGCGCACATTTACCGGGTCTGACCACTAGGGGGCACTTGTTTAGTTTTCTTCAACTTGTCAGTCTTTCATGTTTCTCTGCAGCCGTCGGGAAGAACTGAAAAATATTCCATCAGTGTTACCATTCTCTTGAGTTTGTTGACCTTTCTTAAGGTGAATAACATTTACTTTTCCAAGTTGAAAAATGTTCAAACCTTCAGTGGAAACATTTGCCAAAAAGGTAAAATGATGTCAAACACTGATATTGAACTCTAGCTGAACTTGATAAAAGTATTGTGGGTTGGATTTATACCTGTAAAACCGATAAAAATCAAGATTAATGCAGCAGAACTGGTTTTTGCCAAGAACCAATTAGAAAGATGACTAATAGAAACAAACATCTGTTAAAAATATAACTGTGTGTGTGTCACCAGCTCCCCAAAACCCTGAATAGGAAAAGCGGGTATAGATAATGAATCAATGAAGAAAATTATTCAGATACTGGGCCAAATATGATCTACTAGTATTTGAGCTTTTATTAATAAGATATAAAAAACACGGAAATCTCGAATATAAAAGAGTATAAAAATTATATATTTTAGTAGTGCTGTCATCACCATGTTGGTTCATCTTGGAGCAAAGAAGGGAGCCATGCCTGTTACAGAAAGTCAGCCGTGGAGCACTGCAGCTGCTGAGATGTGATGATGGTGCCAGGATGTGGCAGGTGGCAGGATTCAGGAATGTCTGGCTTGCCTTTCAGACATATTAGCATTAATGAGAATCCGTTTCACCCCGTCATAAAAACAAGGCTAAACTATGACATGATCACCAACGGTTGATCCATAAATCTATCATTTTTCAAAAAAGCAGCTTTTTTACATGATCTTTGTAGTGTTTAAACAATATAATCTGTACACCATATTATGGAGAAATTGGGACACTCTCTTGACTAACACACACTGACACACTACCCTCACCTTATCTGGCACATATTTACCCACCAAACATTTAGATTGTGTAAACTTGAAGCTGGAAATAAAGTACTAACTGCTCCAGCACTATCATTAGACTCCATATGCTCATCCTGAGTTCCAATCAGTCTGCAGGCCAAGTTACTAAAACCTAAATAACTTGATTGTTCACCTGCCTAAAATGCATTTAAAATTATCTGTTGGTTCAGAGACTCTACAGATTATTGCTATCACTTAAGTAGGAAGGGAAGGAATTAGTCTGAGGTGTAAATTGACTTGACTCTGGTGTAATACCACTTGGTAGATACCATGCTACTGGTAGAAGACTATGTAAGTGGATTAGGGAATGGATGTTCAGCATTTCCTGGCTGAGAAGCATCTCAGAAAGTACATTTTTTCCCTCATTCATATTCTCTGATATCGGCATGTTTTAGTATTAGGAATTGTTTATGAGCAGTACTGTTTCTGTAACTTTAATCCTCTTCTAAATTTGACAAACAAATCAGTTCAGTTGTCCAAATAAGCTCATTTCAGTTACAGCTTTTAGAAAAGGTAAAGTCCCATTTCATCTCCAAAGATTATTAAAAAGTGAATAAAGTCTTTATCACAACATGCCATAATTATAGTAATTTTAATATAAAGGTTTAGATAGTTCTTCCATTGTCTACAGATCATACAAGTTGGATACAAGAAAACATGAAAAGTTCCAATTTCTGGAACTTTGGGGTCAAACATCCTAATGATCTGAGATATCCTTAGATACAAACTAAAGTATAAAGCGTAGGAAATTTTGTGAAGTTCTTAAAGACCAAACTATTCATAGATTCTTTCCCTTACAGTCTTCTTTGTGTTTTTGACATACAGTGTTTTACTATAGTCTCTTCTAATTATTACTGAGTTATCTTTTATCTTGCCTTTTCCCTCATGAATTATTTGGCAATACACACCTTGATGCAATTTCTGTTGTTGTAACATGCAATAAAATCGAACTTGACTAGGACATTGCCAACCATACAGTACAGGTCAATGTGGGCCAGTTAAAACAGAAAAAGAGGTTGATCCATATGTGAATAAGTGTGACCATGATTCAAAAATGTCTTCTAGAATTATATGATTGGGTTTTACATGGAAACAGTGTTTCATTATAAATCATGTAATTTGTGTTAAAATTAGGGCCTCAGCCTCAAGAGATAAGTCTTATACTCGGGATTTAAAAAGTTCCAAACATCCTTTCACATAGCTACTTTAAAAGATGTGAAAACACATTGCAAGAAGGAAATTTAAAGTTTTTCCAATGACTAATCTTTCCAAGTATTCAGTTGGAAAATAGAACAGTGCATCATTTACAAAGGCTTTAGTAAAACTTGTAGTTACCAGCATAACAAGTTACTGTCATGCAAAATTCAAACTGAGGTGTTAAGATGAGTAAATATACTGAATTTGGTAAAGCAGATCAGCGCAAATTTGTGGTTTGCCTGTTAGCTGCACATTACTGCAGTCGAGTTGCAATTATATGGGCAACCAAAGCTGTGTATCATGACACATTGTGCCATGTATCTGTGCATATCATGCCATTAGCCGTAACCCATATGACCAATCTGGTACCTGGACAGGTGGCCAGTCCATCGCAGCTTCGTTGCATTTAAGTTTGAGAGCCAATCTGTGCAGCTCAACCATGATGTTTCAGAACATTCGTCAACATCATAGAAAGCAATATGGAACAGTCACGTGACCTCTTCTGCTCGAGACAAAGCTTGGAACAATGTTTCAAACCAGATGTTCTACGTGGTTTTCAGTACGTACAGAAACACGGTTTCAACCTCACTATATCCTGTTATCTCCCAGTGAATAACTTACTTTGGACTGTCCTTTACTTTATCTTCAGCCTCGATCCTCCTTGGAAACCTTGGCATATCCGATCACCTGAAAAAGAACTGGACTGGACTTCTTGATGCCAGTCCTTACCCCCCGTTGATCTGTGAGTGAGTGTATCTGCCTTACGAGGTTTGACTTCTGGATTTTTATTCTGTTATGGATGTTTAATTGAATCTAAATTCCCCATGTATTGTATGACAGATGCTCAGTCTACCTGGCATGCGATTCTGTCTTGTCCCAACTCACATCACTCCCTGCAACACCTCAACAGCTTTTATCTGCAGCTGCTAACTGCTTCTCCTGCACCTCAGCCCGCAAGCTCATTCCTGGAGATTGGAACACAGACTCATACCTATTTCAAGGTACTCACCTTCCTCCCTCTGCTGCTTCTCCCTCTCTGGAGTTCCTGCTCATTTGCACATTTCATTAACAGAGACTGTTATTTTACCCTTAATTTTTGGTTGTGCTGAGTTTGAGGTTCAATTACCAACATTAAAACATTATAAATCAAAATGCTCATTTAGTGTGTGTTTTAAAGACATGTTTGCTGCATGAACAAAGCCAGATGTAATAGCATAACTGAGAGGCCGTTTTACTAAAGTATCAAATATTTGTTATTCACTGAAACTTATCCATTTAGAAGCTATGGTAGAAAATTCAGTGGAACATTTTGACCAGTGATACTGAAAACCAAACTCCAGTGACTTAAAAGCCCATATCTAGATATCCTCTTTCATAATGCACCAAACTCTTTTAATCCAAAACATTAGAACTTCTGTCAGGTCTATCAAGCATTCTGCATAACGTCATGCCATGTCTTGATGAAATGAATGTGGCTTTACAATGAAAATATATAATATGTATGGTTAAATTTTAGATACAAGCATCAACTACACTTTCACACATGTCATGCACAATGAAGCAGCCTCAAACTAACTGGCTCATTAATTCCTCCACTCTCGCTTATCATTTCAGTATTATCTTTACTGCATTTTTGAGTTATACAACACTTCCCATTTCAGAAAAAGAAAAAAAAAACATGCATTTTCAATAGTTTACCTTTCATGATAGTATTCTAATGACAAGTTCTGTCATATATTTAGATAAAACAGAAATGCGGATAATATACAAAAGCTGATTTCAGTGTTAAACCAAATGATTAATGTTTGTCTGCCTTGTTGTGACAGTGGCAGAATTTTTCACCTCATCAATGAAAATTAATTTGTGGTGTGATATTGATGTCAATGTGTGTACAACACGGATACCATGCACATGCTTAGATGTAATGTTATTGCTATTTTTATTCCCTTTAACTAGTGAATCATGTTCTTGTTCCATTTCCCAATCCCGAGTATATAAAAAATTTCTCCCAGAAATATACCCTGGAGGTAAAGTAAACAGTGATCCAAAGCAGCAAGCTGGAGTTCACCATCCTGTCCACAGTAAGGTGGAGATCAAAGCCAGTCATTCCTCTTCAGCGCCTGGGAACACAAGCTTTGATCCTCTATTGGTTTGACCTTCATTCGACCTTGTGATTTCAAACAAAGGCCTTTGTTCTCTTTCTCAGACCTCAGGAACAACCAAGATGAGTACAAACTAAAAAGTTTGAAAAGTAGGAACGATGGGCAGAATATGTTTTAGGGGCATGTGAAACATTAGCTCTAAGACAGAAAAATAATATCTCAGGTAATATGTAAACTCATGAAGTTATTGAATAAGAATAAAAAAAATGACTCCTACCAGTTTCACTGATTAAAAGAAAACACTTAAGGTCTGATTTATATACTGTGATAAAACAATCTCTGCATACCAATCATCAACTAATCAAGTATAACATAGCATATGTCTTTTTCATTTGCTAATTAATATGAATTTTAATGGGTTTTAGTTGTATGTGTCAAACAATAACCTCTATGTGATTAGCCAAGTGAGCAACTGAGGACTGACATGGATGGCATTCAGAATGAGGCTTAAGGAAATGTATTTCTAAAAATCAATTATAAAGTGATAGATTTTTTTTTTTTTTATCAGAATACATTGGCTGATTAAATTCACATTCATGAGCAGTAATCCTGATATTTTGTTACTTTTCATGGCAGAACAAACCATGTTTTAACTCATTTTAGCAAATGATTTTATACTGGTTACTAATATTTATCAGTGTTGGTGTTATATAATTTCCCTTCTACTTAGTGTTCTGACTACAGAACTCTCTCAAAACATCTATATTTTGCATTTTGATGCACATTTACATCAAAACATCTTCTGATACAAGAAATTGACTTTTTTAGGGATGCATGGCAAAAAATAGTGTGGTCAAGCAGAGAATAAAGGATGGCTGGCAAAAGCAACTTAAGCTAGAATCTCACTGGGCTGCAACTCTTGGTGACAAAATTCCAAACTGTTTTACGAGGGGGTTTACACAATGTCTCAAAAGATTTGCAAGAGTTTTGAATTTCCTTGTCAGTAACAGGGCCTTGCTGCTGTGACACGTGTATTCTGATCACTTTCAACACAAATGTTTTCTCAAAAATAGTCAAAGAATCTTTCTTGTTTTAGCTTTCAAAAGTCAGAAAGTGCAAGATGTCTGAAACAACTTTAGGAGGGGTTGACAACCAAATTAAGAAAATTGTTAAAAGTGAAAAAACTGAGATACAATAAAGATGCTTTTAGACTTCATTTCAACAACAAACCCCCCAAAATGCACAACTGTTGCAATTTTTTCCTCAGTTACATCACATGTCCTGTTTTACCTGTAATGTATAAAACCAGTTGTAAAAGTGTTGTGATCAGTATGATTAAAACTGAAAATGTGCAGTGTTCTGTGTCCAACAAGTTGGCAGTAGTCACAGGCCAGTGAGATAGTAGCTTTAATCGTCCCCCCCTTCATCCGTTCTACGTCAGCTCCAGGACATCATTCCACAAGCCTAATATAAGACCAACTCTGCAGCTGTGCATAGCCATGTATCCTATTACACATACAATCATCTTCATACCCTTATGTCAAATTGTGTCAGGCACTTAGTTAAAGGACTCTGGCCTTGTGTCATACTCCTTGAATCAAAATGGTAGAGAAATATTTATACCTGCCAGACTGATAGACTGATGTTTAATTCATGGGTTTTAGATTGTGGCCTTGTTGACCCCAGACTGCTGGAGACGGGGTCTTTTCTGGGTTTATAACCCCTCATTAACGCCCATAGGGGCCCCAGTCCTCAAACTGGTTCACTTGAGTGTATGTGCTTATGTGACTTGAGTGTTTGTATTAAGCAAGGTTGTCAAGGAGTGGTGTGTGTTTATGCAAGTGTATTCCACATGCTATTCATATTTGCAAAGCTGTTTCACGTATCACTCCATCTACTGTATGTTTAGAAGACAGACTGCCATAAAAAGTGGCAATTGGAGAACCATTTATCTGGCCCTTAACCCAGCTGTTGAATTCTGCCAGTTAGTAGATGCCGTGTTACTCTCAAGGTTGTGTTCAGTGCAACTTTTGCCATATTAACTCATCATTATTCATATAAATGATACGTTGTATATGGTGTCAATGAAATGGGAACTTTTACAAGTGCAAATTATGGAATAGAGAAGTAAAAGGTGAAGGGATTTTGACAGTAATGCTGAAAAGGTGAAACCCGGCTCTCGTGTCCCTCTGCTTATGCTCAGATTTTAAACATTCTTCACCTCGACAAAACTTTTCACAACCATCTGTAAAAAAAGTGGTCTCAGCTAAATAATAGTAAAATATTCTTCTTATTATCTAGGAAACATTTAGTGTTTATTTAAGTTTGTGAAAAAACTTTTACCTTGAATATAATCTTAAACTTTGGCCTTGAATGTCATATGATTTTTAAACGTCAGAACATTTATGCTTTGCAAGAGGATTTCAATGAAGCACAGGAACCTCTACAATAGCTAATTAACTTATATACTGTATGTATATAAAACATGTATATTAAAGTGCAGCTTCAGGTCTTGACTCCTGGTGATTTAATAAACTGAAAAAAGTGTCAAATAATGCAGCAAAACTAGAAAACTAAAATACACAAAGATGAAAAGAACCATTTGCTGAAACTGTCAAAACTATAAGAAAGACAAGACTAAAATCTAACAGATGAAAATCTGATACTTATCCGCTGAGGGATATAGATGAAAACAAACAAAAACAGGTTTATCAATTAGAATCTGAGACCAGGTGATGGAAAACAAAGACAAAAAAATGAAATTAAAGCAACAAAAAAAAACAAAAACATTTGATTTTAGTAAAATCCAACAAAGAATTCCGAGGATCATGACATGTCTGGGTTACAATGCAGTTTCTTTTTTCCCCTCCAAATCTACATATTTTCATTTAAAACTAAACTGTGTCCATTTACATGATATTTTTCCATCAGGTTCAATCTGTTGATTGTAAACAACAGGGAAACAGACGGATGAACTAAATTCGTATCAATCAGTCTTGCTTTTATGTGCCATCTGAATGATAGCACCTTCAGGTGGCAAATGGATGAGGATTTGCTTACTGTGTGTAATTATCTTAACAAAAGCTACAGCTTCATGCCAATAACATAAAAAGAAGAAAAGAATGAAAGGATTCATGTCATCCCTGCTCTGCTTCTCAGAAAACTCCAGCAAACACAAATTTGCAGCCAGAACAAACAACTATCATCCCAAACACACCAGGTTCTGCTGACCCACTTTGACTCTTTTTTTTCTGTCCCTTGAAAATTATCTTCTGTGTCAGGGGGTTTGATTCTCTGACCAGTGTCTCTACAATGACTCAAGTCCCCCCCCCAAAAAAACAACACATTTTTTAATGAATATTAGAGATGATGACTACAAGCACACACAGCGATCCCCTCCCTAACTAAGGAGTTCAGCCATGCACATATGTAATGATAAAGGAAAAAGGAAGGAAATGAGACAGCTTGTTTGTCTCAACTTGATTTCTATAAACATGATAGGACTTGGGAAACCTTGTCAAGGTGCAAATACAAGTTAAAACAAGACATTCAACCTTTGCTCAGCCACAAAACTCATTGAAGGGAATATTATAATTTCAAACTTGTTTATGAGAATAGTATACCGGCTCATTCATGCTAAGTCTAAAGAGCTAATTTGTGCATGTATTACTGGTTTCCTTCGTCTAAATTAAATGACTCGTGCGTTATTTTACATTTTGTGCACATGCACAGTTAACTTTGAAAACATTTTACTGCCTTTTGCATGGATAAGCAAATCAAATTATCTGTCTGTCTATCCAGATTATTTTTATTATTATTAATATTTTGCTTACTTAACTACACACAGGTAGTTTGAGAGGTAAGCTAGAGTTCAACAATGACAACCGAGCAGACAAACATGATATCACGAAGAAATGGTATTTTAATCAAATTTAGAGGCGCTTAAACACTGGAGAGTTTTAGATAGAAGGGAATGTTCGCAAAGAGCATTAATTAAATCAAAGAACAAAATTCTAAAAGAACAACGATGAACAGTGAAGCCAAGCACGCAGACGATTATACTGAAAGACACTGGAGCAGAGGTAATAGGGATAATAAAATACTATATGTTACTGGAGACATAACTACCGACTACCCTGTTATTGTCTGCAATGTGAGCTGTTAATCTAATTCAGCCATATTAAGCAGAAACAAAGGAAATGAACTGTGAGGCATGCATGGAAGAACTTACTTTATCAAAAGTTTGGGAAGTTAAATGAAGGTCACTGTACTGTGCTGGGCCATCAGAAAGAACAGATTGAAGGGCAAGAGTTTGCATGTTGTAAAGAATGTCACCGGCAAGATGGTGATCAAAAACTTCAACCCAAAAGCCTGGAGACCCAAAAAACTTAGACTGACATGTGGCTGCCTTCAGTCAGTAACTTCCGAGCTACTGGTACTGATGGTACTGACCAATGAGGAACACATTGCAATTCATTTCTGGAGACAGGTTGAGAATCTAAAAGACCGAAGGATGACAGATCAGTCTGAGGCCCAGGTTTATAAAACTTAGAAAATGAAACATGAGCTTTAGTTGCTTAGTTAGCACAGAGAGAAAGTGTTGCTAGTGTTGGTGACATTCAGGGAGTTTTGACTTCTGGAAATAGAGTAAGCTGGCACTCGCTAAACAGAAAAGCAAGGAGTAAAGAGCCGTGTTTATTTACACTGGGTAATGAAACACAGCCAGCTGTTTGCCAACTATTTTAAATGAAAAGTAGCTAAAGCCCACAGAAAAGTCACTCATGTCACTAGATGATAACATATGCTAATTAACATATTCATGATCCCCACTGTCTTATTTGCATTCTGTTCTGTTTTAGCCATTTATATCAGTTTACTTGTTGAATTAACTCTGTGTTCACACATGCAAATAAATCAGAAATGCCAACAAAGCTTCTTTAATTTAGATTTGTGCATTTACTGTGACCGAAATGTGGGAAATTAAAACTATGTGTTAACTTTATCATTCAATTTTAAGGTATTTAAAGCCTTTCTTTTGGTCATTGAAACTATATAAACTACAGGTTAATGGAACAAATTCATCATCCACATGAAGATCATGGCAGTACCTGGATTTAGATTGACAATCATTCTCGGGGAAAAGCAACTGAATGATTTTTACTTTTTTCTGTCACATGGTGCATAACACACTGCTAAAGCACATGGAAAAACATTCTGTTGACTTAGAATGAAAAGTGACTAATGTATCATTCCAACAGATGATAGATCTCTCATGTCGAGGGCAGACTTGGGGCTTAGAATGATTTAACCCTCAAGAAAATGTTCTATTTTGGTCTAAAATTTTTGTTTAGTATATAACAAGTTAGGGACTTACATGACTGGAACATAAAACAAGCAGACATACAAGCCACATACACAATAAATTATATATGTAATATTTTGCATATTGATAATATTTGTGAGCTGTCTAAAATCTATCCATCCTCTATAACCGCCTGTTCCTGGTTCAGGGTCATGGTTGCTGGTGTCTATGCCCAGCAGTTATTGGGTAGAGGTGGGGTACACCCTGAGCACATTGCCTGTCCTTCATAAAGCCACAAAGCACTGTTGCCTTGCAGTGAGAAGGTCTGGGGTTCGAATCTGGGCTGGAGCATTTCTGCATGGAGTTTGCATGTTTTCCCTGTGCATGCATGGGTTTTCTCTGGGAACTCCAGCTTCTTCCCACTGACCAAAAACATGCTTGAGGTTAATTGATAACTGTAAATAGTCCCTAGGTGTGAGTGTGTGTTTGAAAGGTGGTTTATTTGTATGTGGCCCTATGATGGACTGGTGAGTTGTCCTGGGTGTCCCCCGCCTCTTGCCCAATGTCAGCTGGAGATAGACACCAGCTCCCCGTGACTCAAGCGGGTTTAGAAAATGGATGGATGACCGTAGGGTATATGAAGTCAAATCGAGGATTTATTTTGGATCATGAACTTTAATTAAAACCACACATAGAACAAAAACTTATTAAAAGTATTGCTGTTTTAAACAAAGAAAGCAATGTTTTTGAATTATCCATACTTTATATTATTCATTTATTGTTTCATATAACTGACTCACTGTGAGGAGAGTTGGTGCAATACATGAGGGACTAAAACTAAACCACTTATTTATATTGGAAAGATAATTTTGTATTAAATGGATGTAACATTAACAGCTTGTTTATTAAGCCACATATCTTGCATTGAAAATATTTGGTTAGTTTAAGAACTCTATTAGTTATGTTCAAAGCTAAAAAGAAATTAGCGTGACACAATCAGAAGCTTTTAGTTCCGAGATCAAATGATGGAAATCATGGGAGGAAATTTGAATTTCAAAGCTTATTTGTACAAACTACATTAAAGCAGATGTGTATCTCAGCACATGGAATAAAATTAAGGAATTAGTTTTGAAAAACTGTTTAACTATTAATTTAGGAAACTTTATATTATAAAAAGATGTTATGAACTCATGCACAAATAAATAGTATTAGTGATTTTGTAAATTGGTTGGTAATTCAATTTTATATAAATATATAAGGAGGCAGATCGCACAAGATTCTTCTTCCTGCTCCGTTTCTCTCATGAACGTAATTGTTGAGCTTTTATTTTTATGATAGAAGGATGGTAACTGTAAAATTGTTCTAGTGAATAAATCAATAAATTAATAAAAATGACATTGAATTAAAAGTAGTATTGAATAAAACATGCAGACAAAAATAAATAACAAAAGGACAATAATTATTCAAGCTCTTTTATGTAAATCATGGCCGTAGCCTATATTTTTCATCACAGTAATCCAGCAATCATACCAGTCAAAATTTCTAACAAGCCCTCGACAGTCTCTACCAGCATATTTACCACTCATTGTCCTTTTGGAATCTGCAGACTACAAAACATTGCATCTATTTTAGACCCCACCTTTTTCAGTTTTACTTGTCCAGTTTAGACTTTGTCTAAAACTTTGCCTTATTAAAACATAGCCAGAAAATTCTGATTATTTGGAACTGGGATGTTTACGAAGCCTTAGAACAAAATTCACAAATGTTTTTTGCTGTATCATGTTATTTATAATAGATTTTTTGAACCACATTTATTACGTTGGCCGTCTTTACGGTTTAATTGTAATATAAAAAATGAGTTAATAATAATGCATTCATCCATATAGTAATGATTTAACCTGAAAAAAAGGCAAGTGGATCATTTACTGGGAGCAACCATGTTAGAAATGATCAAAACTTAGTAGCAAATATAATACAAGGGGCATTATAGGCTTAATATCAATATCTGAATGTGGTCCAATATGTCCTTTTAGCTCCTCCCACATTGTGACTTAACCAGATGACAAATTTTAGAATGTAACAAAATACATTTCACTGACATCATTACTGTGATGTGTGATGTCACAGTTCTTTATTGATGTCTACCTTGAGACAGTGAGGAACACAGAATTTTTTTTTTTTTTAATTGTTTTATCATAGATATTTGTGTTAAATCTAATAAACATAAATGATATACACGTAACCACACACACACACACACACATATAAAAGGAAAAGCATTGTACTATTCATTTTCTTTACAGCTATGGTTGCTCATGCATCTAGAGTCTGGGTTGATTATTGCTCATTTGAGCATTAATGTCAGGACTTGTGAGACTAATAGTTTGCTCATATTATCAGAGTTAGGATAATAGGGCTATAAAACTGAGAGTCTCCCTGTACTTATCACATGCATGGATGGAACCTCTTTAAATGGGTCAAGTGTTCACACAGTAATACACAAGGGTAGGATTGTCTCACAACGCAAGGAAACTAAATCAGATAGAAAAAAGGTCACATAATCTATGAGTCTTCATAGTCTTTCTGTGCCAATAAACCCAATAAAATATGATTTGTTTATTTTGCACTTATCTAATCCATGGAAACCAAGAACTAAAGTAATCTTATAAGAATTTTGTTTCCATAATATCAAATTACATAAAAAGATGGTATAAACTTCTCATTCTTGATACTTCCTGTCTGCTTATCTTTTACAGCAGTGAAGTCCAATCCTGGTTCAAGAGAGAGCCTCCATTCTGCATGTTTTCCTGCTCCAGCACACATGCCTCAGTGGTTGACTTACTTGTTCAGTATGTCCTCAAATCCTGGAGAAGCCTATTAAAAACCTAATAATTCAAATTGGGGGTGTTGGAGCAGACAAACATGTAAAACATGCAGGGTGGTGACCCTCATGGACCAGGACTGGGGGTTAGATAACAGGAATGTGATGAATATGTTGGATGTTCGGTCAACAAGAAGATGCAGGGCATGTTAAAGATATCCAAAAATGGGAGGAAAGGAAACTTATAAAGGAATGAGGGGAATTTGGAAGATGTTTGAAGAAAAAAAGGCTTGTTGAAGCAGATAAATGAAATAAGACTTGCAGGAATGAGTTATCAGATAAATTATAAAAGCAAACTGGACAACACAACCAGTGGTTCTGGACAGATTATACGTAATGATCACTAAAATAAGTACACCCTAAAGAATCCATCTTTAACTTTTGATTTCCATTCAGTGTTTCCTTTGTAGCTTCTGCTAATCACTCTTACTTTATTTATCATTTAGGCATGAGTGCCATTTACTCAGGAGCTGTCTTATGCTCACAGCTGGTATTATGGATCCTGCCCAGTCCAACCAGTCTGTTGTGTTGTATGTAGAACAGCCTCTTACTTCAAAGCAAATCAGGAGATTGATCTTTATATCAGAGGTACAAGCCCGCCTCTCTAAACTTTATGGCACACCTGCACATCTATTGAGGCTCTGCCTGATTTTTCAGTAGAAATGACTGCGAGTTGAAGCTTTATAAATTGATATTATCTGCAAAATGTGATGGCTATTGCAACAGTCACTAGGAAATGATTCTTTAAGGAATGTTCATCAGCCTTCTAGACATGTCCTGCAGTATTTGCTTTTGGGATTATAGCAGCAGATTTTTCAGACTCTTGCTGGTTGCCATATGGCGCTTTTATGGATTGGGCTCCCTGTTCATATATACTCAATTTTGTGTATGTGAGTGTGTATTTTTCAAAGCATTCCTATGCAGGTTTCGTAGCATGGAAGGACATATTCACTTACTCTCAAAAGAACTCTGTTGCCATTGACAGTTTGCGGCAATGTTTAGATGGTTTATGTCAAAGAAACAGCTACATCAACACCAGGATCAAACAGTTTTGTACTGGAGCACTGCATCGTAAAAAAAGATCATCAGTGATGTTCATTTCTCATATCAGATGCTTAAATGTGCTTATTGATGTTTTTAGACTGATGAAAACCATGACTGAAATAATATGACTGTTGGGGTAACAGCAGAAAGAAGCATTGCACGAAAAAAGAAAAGGAAACAGAATATGATGAAAATTTGACTTAAATCTATTTTTAAAATATGCCACAGTGTGTGGGGAAAGGAGGTATGCTGATAGACATGAAAGGCAGCGACTATTGTATAGAAGCATTTAAAATTGCATGACGGAGGCTGAAGAGGATTTCAAAAGAATTCAAATGCAGGGTTCAGGCAGAGTTTAAATTATAATACTGCACCACTGCTCACCTCTCACTCTCAATAGAAGCTACAATGAAAAGTATGGAAACATTAAACTCTTTTTTTCCACAACATAGATGATTTTTTATTATTCTTTTAACTGAAATTATTTTCAGATGTAGCTCCTTTTATGTTTTCATTAAGTGTAATACCTGGTGGTTAATTAGGATCCCAGTTGAGATAATTTGTGTGCTAAAATAAGACTCAAGGCATTTCCTGTGGTGGGGAATATTGTGCAGTAGCATTAGTCAACCCCATGTTTGGTGAACTTGAGCAATGGTAAAAACAAAAAATCTAAAAACAACCAACTCCAAACTATTTCATATGCCGTAAAACTGATTCCAGAGATGAACAACAAATGAAAAAGAATCATCTATATGTCTTTCAGGACTAAGACAACATGTCACTTTTGTAAAACTCACAGTTCTGCTTTTTGGTACAACAGCAACAATACATGGCAGCTGAATCTAATACATGTGTCTCCTGTGTGAGGGTGTAAATGAGCTTCATCTAAATTAGCAGACCTACATGTCAACAGAAAGCAGCAGTGAGGCCAGACTCTGTAAACGATCTGCAGCCACATTACGGAGGTCTCCTGAGTCTGGAAAGCAAGGAAACTACCAACTAGTATCAGTGACAGTATATGTGAAGGTCCCAAAGATCAGATTCAAAAACTTACAAAAAGGATAGAATCATGGGCTATATGTCCAATCAGACAAAAAAAATAAATAAATAAACTTCTGGCCGTGACTCAGAGTCAGGGATGAAGCTTTGGCTGCAAGAGGTCATAAGGAGTCAACCTGCAGACAATAATGAGGGGCTCTCAGCTGATGATTTGGTAAATAAAGTGTTGAGGAAAGCAGTTCCTGTGCTTAAATGCTGATCTATATTGTTATTTTTAACATAAACTTACTGTTTGTGTATTTTTCTGCCACAGATTCATTTAATCTATGGGTGAAGTCATCTTGTTTATTTGAGCTGTATGTCAAACATTTAAACAAACATTTTTACTGATAATGGTACTGAGAGTCATTTTATGGTCAAATTTACTAAATCTGCCGGCGTGGAGCTGTTTCATAAATCTGTATCAGTCAGTAGTATTTGGGAAGAGCACCTCACCTTACGGATGAGGATGGGTGAAATGCAGATAAGTCGTTTCCCCAAGAGGAATTAATAACATTATAATTATTATTATTGTTAGTGGTAGTAGTAAATTAGCAACAGATTTACAGATATGGTGGTCAATGAGCTTTCTTTTGTTGGATTTGTGATTGTGGTTCCTGTTCTTTCAGGGGTGCAGTGGTTGGCACTGTCACCTCACCTCAGATTTGAAGCTCAGCTAATGGATCTCTGAGGATTTTGCAAGTGTTGGTTTTCTCCTTCCAACAACAACAACAAGCTTGTTAGCTTAATATGCAATTCAGTGTGTGCTAAGTTTCTCAGGTATCTCTGTTGGTCTTCCAGTCATGTGACTGTTGGCCTGTCCTCATCCTCTTGCCTGACGGAGAACAAACTAAATGACTTCAAAAGCTGGGATGCAAGAGCTTTTCAAAAAGTCAAACAAAGAGCTTTATCATAAATTGGACCATGACAATCAACTATGTGATAATTTTGCAGCTGAAAAAGTGTTTGTGAGAACCCAAAGTATAAAAACAAGACATTTGAATATGGTCAAACATGGTCAAATCTTATGAGAGTGACATCTTTTGTTTATTAAAGTATGCTCCATAAACTTAATTTTTCATGAGAGCTGAAATGTCTACTGTGTGTACCCTATGAAGCTCAGGCTACTGCTTATAAACCAAACTGCTTTTTATTGCTCCAAAGTTCGCAAAAAAACTTGTAGGGCCTCATCCACAGGACTCATATTCCCACAGGCATTGTATAAAAATTGCAAAGGGAAGCAGAAATGCATGAATTGGTTAATCTGTTATTTAGCATTACTGTATAATGGAGCATAAAGTTACCTATCATTTATTATATTAACAATAAAGCATCTTTAGCACAAAGTTTAAAGTTTCTTAGAATAAATGAATATCAAAAAGTAAAAGAAATGTTGCAAAAACAGAAAAAGTGAGCAACAACACTCCTTAATTTTCTCATTGATTAACCTTACTAATTCACTAATCTAGCCTGGTACACTTTCCCTGTGAAACACCAGCCTCATCAAGAGCCAATTAGCGCTTCTGAAGCCTGTGGTCATCCATCATAACAGGATAGATGCACCCACCTTTTCTCCCTAATGTTGCAACACACAGTTGTCTGCTACAGTCAATACACCTCCCAAGCGGAACTACTGTAGAGTAGTACTGTGATCAATAGCTTGCAGAGATTAATGCAATATGAATGAAGCTCACATGCTTATTCATAAGTGTGAATGCATGAACAAAAAACAAATCCATGTATGGATTGTGTTTCCAAAAGCAAAACAGGAGCAATGATTGCATCTTTCAGCGTATGAGAGTTCAAACAGTGTAATATATCAAAGTCAAAACCACTTTTAGGCACATGAATTCTCAAACATGATTCAAAGGTTTTTGTTTGGTGACATCTCATTTTGCATCTAGGTCTGTTTTTGTGGCATCAACAAAACACAGATGTTGGTAAATAGTTTCAGTTGAGCTAAAAGTTAAACTCAATGCAAACTTTCTTCTCCAACTTTCCTGTTGCAAGCTTTAGGTATACCCTGTTGTTCTAAAACTAAACAAACAATACTTTATGGAAATCAGAGGACACAGCTGGTTTGAAAGCAGATAATTTACTGTCAGATTCAGAAATTCCATCCTGAACATGATTTCTTTCAGATTCAGCCAAACTTTGTTTAATACAGTTTCATATCGTACCAAGGAAAACTGGAATCTGATGTAAAAATATTGATAATTACTCACATCTTCCAAAACTGATGGATGCCTTTGCCCCGGTGCATGATCAGCATCTTTTAACTTGTGAATCTGATGCTGAGGAGAAGCAGATAGTGAGTGCAAAAAAACAAAAAGGGTAAAACATTGTTGGAAGGCATTCTTGGTAAATCTGGGCCTTATATTGAGCTGAAGTTATCTACCAAATCTTCGGAAGAGTTGTTTTTAAATTGTAACATCTGTTGTCTTTGATACATAAAGATGAACAGTGATAGATTAAAAAATAAAATGTGTATTCACTTTCACATGAAGGCCTGTATTATACTATATCAATCCATGAAGTTATTTAGAGAAGAAATAAAACACTGAGTTTTTCCCCAATTGTTTAAAACTATACTGGTATAATGTAACTACCAAATTAACTCAGTGGATGGTGAAAAACATGATTTATTTTACTAAGCTCTATTATACTAGGTGCACAAAAAATGTACACGTTCAGTTACACACATTTTCTTCTATGCATCATTAACATTTCTGATATTTCTACAAACAAAATAAGCATTTTTGTATGATCAGTATTTCTTTAGAAACATTTTCTACAGTAGAGATGAGGTGGAATTTGTGTCATTGTCTGAGTTGATCCCTGATTTCTGAATGCAACATGTTTTCATGATTTAAATGTATATTCTTATTGCACCCTCTAAAGAAACATGTTAAAAATAGGTAAAAGTTTTAATGCCATGCGTCTGCATATGTGCTAAATTTCCAAGTTAATGCTGTCGTTTGCATATTTTACTGACATTAATGCTCCACACCTACACAAACACATCCACTAAGCATCTATCACTCTGATACCTTCTGTGATACAGTAAATGAAATGATCAGAGTCAAAAGAGTAACATTTCCTTTCTGTGTCCTCACAGTACAAATGATAAATTCTTACATTCCTGCAGGTCAATAATGTTTTATATTCATGTTATTCTCTGGAGTACCGAAAACCAAAAACTAACTAGTCAATGAATTTTTATCATCATATGATTATAGCTGAAGTTCACTTATTGATAAAATATACCTAGTTATAATTTGTGTTGTAATTTTTACATGTCCTTGCTTTTCCCCCTTGAGTAAATTCAGTATGAATGTCCTGCGTTGGGAGGAATTAGATAAAACACAGAGCAGAACCTCCAGGCCCAAAACAGAAAATTGTAAGGATTTAAAGCAGCTGTGGAAGGCCATCCACTTTTTGCTGTTAAGGAACAATCTAACCACAAAGAAAAACGTATTGGAGTAAATCAGAATGCTGAAAACCAGAGGAATACATTTACACAAGAGGAATTTTAACGCTGGGTTTGGACTAAACCTTGAGAGGTAGAATATTCATGAATCATTAGTGCATCTTCTCAGTCGCAGTAAGTAAAAGTTTAAGACTTATTAAACATTATTATTAAGGGACTGATGTATATTAAATCATGATGTTGGGCAAAAAAAAAAAAAAAATTTAATGCTGGGAACATCAAGTGATCAAGAGGAGATCCCTCTATAGGAGGTGTTGAGAACTTACATCTCTGAAATGTATAATGACAGGTATTAATAGAATATTTTCAGTTAGTCGATATGTGTCTAACTCCAAGGCTGCAGCTTTGATTTACAGTATGTTAAAGGATGATTGTTGCAAAGTTGTGGCAAACCTTATTTAGAATTTTATAGTTGACAAGGATGGATTGTTAATAGATTTCTGAATGCTAAATTCCTTGTTTATGTCCTACCAACTGAATGTTTTCCAAGCATCAGTAGAAGTGACACACTGTTTGGAAAAAAAAAAAAAAAATCACATATTGGGTGTCCTGATAGACAAAAAAAAACCTTGAGGTGGGAAATTATGGAAAACTTGATGATCAAGATGAGTGGGCGCAGCAGGGGACCAGCTGTGTTGTCAGTGATTTCCCCTCTCCATCTGCTGACACCACAGCTGAGCTGACACACTCTCACTTCACTGGCTGTTACTTCCCAAGAAAACACATATGCACACTCTTATACAAAGTTAACACCTGTACTTGAGTTGTTAGAGTTTTTAGAGTATTTGACTCATGAAATAGTAAGACTCTTTATACTTTGACAATTTCTGTGACTGCTGCATCTTTAAATTGCTCCAAGTTTCAAAATATCATAGCTGTTTATTCAAACTTTATTTTGAAAACCCTCACTGCATTATATTTTACATACAGATATTCTACAACAGGTAAAGATGATTTCAGTTTTAAACTTTTTCAATTGCATATTTCAAATGGCTGAAATATTCCTTCAAATCAGTTTAAGAGCAACTTTTTTTTTTTTTTGCAAACAATGATAAATCATAATTAGCATAATTATGCAAGTACAGCTGCAGTCCGTGCTTCTGTGGGTAGATGCAATGCGGGTATGTCAGTGTCAAAGAATAGTGTCAACAGCGTGCTCTTATTTGAGAAAACAAAGAATGAATAAATATATTTTTGTTGTCGTTTCATATTTGGCTGGTTTCCATCCTGCCAATGAGACAAACTGAGTATATGTTATATAACAATGAGGTATTTTTACATTCCACAAAATGTTTGCAGTGGATCTCAGCTGTCTATATTTTTCCTTTAATGAGGCCTCATTGTTCTGTCAAAACACAGGGGTGGGTATGTGAGGAAGTGGACAACAGAGCAAAGTGCAATAACAAATATTTTAAACACCATTCAATAAAATGTATAATGCTCATGATCTGTTGAAACCAGTAATAACAAAGAAGTTAATTTTTTGTAATTAAGAACTTTTTATAATTGTTTTGTCATAAACGTCCATGAACAATAAACAGTTATTTGTGGTAGAGCTGCCACATGCTGTTAGATTTCTATTTGTTGTTTACAGTTAAACACAGCTCAGGACTTCCTCCAAGCACCTCCACCAAGCTCTCACTGGTCATGTTTATTTATTCATGTCTTTTCTATAAACTTCACCTGTTGTGAGTTCATGGAAAGGACATAGATATGTACATTCAGCCCTTATTGGGAAAACTTTTACATGATTTGTGTCAAGTTTTTTCAGGATCATTGTTAAATTAAGCCTTGCCTCTTGCTTCATGTTGGCAGAAGCAAATGAATATTCAAAAACACAGAACAAATATATTTGTTTTTAAAATCAATTGCAGAGAGACATATGCAATGAAGGTATGTACTTTGAATGTAGGGCTTGTGTTTCTACGGTAGTGTGGAAATACAGAAAGTTGAGTGTCATGCTACACATGATGCATTTTAATTAAATGAAATATATAATATACAGGTATTATATAATAAATTTAGGCCAGTATAAACACTACTATTATGCGATATTCAGAAAGTACAATTTACATGGTAGCATTTATTATTAGAACTGTCATACTGTGTTTTAAGATACGCTCAATATGTGTTGTTGCTTGCTATTTTGCTTCTAGCAGCAGCTATAATTGCTTGTTTTCACTTGCAAAATGATGTGGAATACAATGTTGCAAGAGAAATAGGACTAATCTACATATAGATGTGTATTGACAAACAGTCAGTGTTGGAAAAGAGCAGCTTCTGCCAACTCGAGAACACAGTTCTCTTTGCTAGCCTAACTCACACAAGGACCAAAACGCACACACACACACACATCAGAGTCTGTTTGCCAGCTGTCATCTAAACACAAGCCAATTTATCTTCAAGATAAATGTGACTTTTCCTGATCCGTCATCAAGCTGTCACCCCTAAAAGACAAAACTCATGGAAGTGATATCATTATTAAGGATGAGTTTGACTCATAGCAGAAGTGTTCATTGCAGTGGGACCCTGAGTCTATACCACAGTTCTTGAAGCCAGTGGAGGAGAGACGATCAGAGGTAAAAACTACAGTTTGATGGAGAGTCTGATGTAACCCAGCTAGGGGTGTCACACTTCCTAAACACTTCCTCAAACAGCAACAAAAAAAGAGTTATTAGTGGAAAAGTAATTGTTGATGTGAATAAAAACAGTTTATGTCAATGAAAAATCTTAGGAAATGTACGGGACACGGCATGACACACGGCCATTACATCAAAAGTTAAAATACCTGAACCCTGTGAAGAAACATCGCATAAATCAATACAAATAAATACTGACAGATCCATGAATCACCTCACTACAGTACCTTAGCGCTGTCCTTTTTATTTCTCGTAGCCTTGACAAACCACAATATTATATGTGAGATGGTAAAACAGTAATCAATCTGCATTACATTTACAAACTACTAAAACAATTCTCACCTTTTCTCCTTGCTGCACTTCTGTCACATCGCAGCATCAGCCTGAGGCTGAGCAGGGAAAGCATTAAAGTAAAAGGTCAGCCCTCAGTTATTAGGCATGGTACTGTTTGCTAATAGCTCTGCTTGGAGAGGCAGTTATTGATCAGGATTTGTCCCTTTTCCAACAGTGAGGAGTACACACATTTTGTTTGTACTTCCTAATTGAGCAGGGTTCACCTTGTGGGTGCATGTACACTTGCAGTTGTGCTCTGATTAAATACATGTACCATGAAGACAAATGTATACAACTGTGTGTAATGGGACAAGGGCACAACAACCCTTATACTCAGCAGATACAAATGTAATAACAAACATGAATTATTAGTATTTTTAATTAAAAAAGTGTTGTGAAACTTTGCTTCTATTAATCATTGATATGTTTTTACACCAAATACTGATGAAATTTCAAGGTTCCTTTATTTTCTTTAGGGCCAGCTCACACAGTGATTTTCTGTCTCTTATACACATNTGGGTTCTCCATCGAAGGGTGCCGGATCCGGAATGGCCACCTGCCGATAGCCGGTCTCCTCAGGTGGGTCAGATCGCGCCGTCGCTGTCGCTGCTGCTGCTGCAGGAGGAGGAGATTGACTGCGGGAAAGGCGAGACATGACACTGGTGAGTTGTTGTGTAAGACTGTGGAGCTCTGTAGATAAGTTAGCTTGTGTTCTCGCTATCTCCTGCATGAACGCATCATGCCTTCCCAGCAGTATCCCCTGCTGGGTGAGTGCGGTCTGAAGCTGGGTCTGGGAGCTCTCTTGGCCAGTTTGTTCTGTCATGGTTCGTACCAGGTGGGGTTGTTTGCGAGCTCCCAAAGCGACCCAAACTCCAGACACACACAGAGCGAGGAAACAGCGTTCACGATTAACAGTGTTTATTATGTACAGTGCTCCAATTATAATACACGTAAACAATAAATGTGCTGGATGAAACTCAGGACGGGCCTGGTGCGGGACAGGAACGGTCCTGGGGTTGTGAGAGAGAGAGAGGTTAGTGACAGTTGGAGAAACCAGCTGCGGCGTGCGGGGATCGTGCTCGCTTAACTCACGGTTGTGTGAATGACGTCCGGGTTTGAGGAGAGATCCAAGGATGCTGCCGCAGGGGTGGTGAGCCAAGCTGTCGTTAATCCGTGTGTGAGATCCGGGTCCGGGTGCTGAGTGCGCAGACGTGACTGCGACAGGGGTGACAGCAGAACGGTGACCGGGAAGGTGTGGACCAGAGGAAGCCAGAGACAGACAGGGAGCCAGAGGGAGAGAGCTGGTCGCGTAGCACCGCAACGGAGCTCTAGGAAGTTCCCGTGTTGAGCCGATCCTCACTACGAGCGGTTCAATATCCACGCTGGAGGTGAGGCTGTCAGGAGAGGAGCTCCAGGACAGCAGGCTGAACATGAGGGAAAGAAGGCAGGTTAAATACTGCAAAACACACTCTGAATAATCTGCTCACTTGCCACTCTGTACCACGTAAAGTTGCGGAACAAACTGGCGTCTGTCTCTTGTTCCTCCTCAGCTTAAGTACCCAGCTCTCCTGAGCTGGGTAACGATCCACACCTGACATCAATGATCCTCTGCTGCCACGCCCTGCAAGACAGTTAGTTCCACTCACCACCACCAGCAGCAGAGATCCTCACATGGGCATCATAAAGAAATGTTACATACCACATTATAATGAAACTTGGATTATAACCCATGTCACAATTTATATTTAAAGATACAAATTATGCCAGACTCTAAAACTTGAGACTTTGGACTACAGCAGAATCTCATTCCAAATATCTGGCATCAGTTATATGTCAATAATGTAGATATCAGTCCAATAATGAATACAAAGTAAGCACTGGTGTTAAAGCTGTTATTATGAGACTCTGAAAAGACAAGCAGGGGGATTGGGAAAGGGAGACAGCTATAAAATATATCATGGTTGGGCAAAATGTGCTTTTGCATTTGCAATCACACCAGATTTTTAAGGGCACCTATAGAGACATCAATAAAATGTCACAGTCGGCTGGATTATCTGTCAGACCACATGCATATAGAATGACCATGCACTGAATTGTACATTGCTCACTGCTATTACATAGGTGAAAAAAAGTTTGTGTTTCCTTTTACTTTATTAATTCACATCCTACAAGACTATTTTTTTTATTCTCAGCCATGAAGAAGCATGTGATGAATTATTGCAGTTTCCCAAAAGCCTGTGTTCTCTAGAGGGTCAATAACTCATCTATGATCACTGAGTGTGACCACTATGACGCACTCTGATCAAAAGAGTAAAAGACTTTCTGTGATCAACTGTAAATCTGTCATGGCGAGACCAAGTGACACGACCTTAAACAAATCCTCTGCAGCTTGACGCTTTTCATGCAGTTTTATTATTGAAGCTGGGCCCTCAAAAAAAGTTCTACATGGTAGGATTTTTGCTCCGTCAATCATTTCAAAACTACAAATTTTAAAGGAAGACCTCGTTTATAGGCAAAGGATTTCAGTTTAAATGTATCAATACATATTTTGATCAAAGCATCATTAAACATGATAAATTTACTGCATATTTTTCTGTTGCCCTAAACTGAAATAAAAAGCAAAACCTTTAGTTCATTTATTTGAAAGTAGTAGAACAGTTGCTAAATCCGTGGCCTCTAAAATATTTAAATGAATTCTGTCAAATTGATGCAAATTATCCAAAACCTGAACAATATTCCAAACTCTCTACATTTTGGCATATCAGTTATTTACATCTGAACTTTGCTGTATGTCGTGGAATCAAATATTACAGGTTGTATTTTGATGTTACACCTTCAGCAGAGTCTATACATGTGAATGGGATCATTTACTTATTATTGGGGCCCAAATTTGTGTTCAGTGTTTGTTTTAATTTTGACAATATGGTTTCTGAAAGTCTCCTTCTGCATTTAGAATTCAGTCCAAGAAATGAATGTAGACCACAGTCTCCATGTCCTGCAGGCCTTGTACTGCAGGATTAAGGTGCACTCACAGAGTTTCCATAATGTAATAACCGTTAAACAGTGAAACTTGAAAGGAATAAAAAAGTTATTCGCCTTTATTTTTTCAACAGTCTAATAAATATTTAACTTTTATTTTTTGAGGATACTTCCCTTCCCTAAACATTCAAGAGATCTCAGTCATGTATGCATATTTGTTTTGCTTCCTGTTATTTTCTAGTTTTGATTTGTTAGATATAATTTCTTTTTCTTATGTGTTGTAGTTTTAATGAAAATAGCTTTGCTTTAAAATTGATCAAATGCTATCAATTACTCTGAATTTTAATTTCCAAAGTTTTCGTCCTTTCGTTTCAATCAAAGGGATAAAGAATCAATATAAATTTTATTACAAGGGTGAATGTTTTGTCCTCACATACTTATGCGCTAATAAAGCATATAGCACCTGCCTGATTGGATTGATTTCATATTCATTGCCAATGAGAAACATCACAGCATGAATGAATGTGCCTCATCACAGCAGTTTTATGGCAAATTCTCAGGGGGGAGATAGAAATAGGACTCTGGAAAGAGTGTTTGTCGGGTAAAGGAGATGATAGAAAGAGAAGGAAATGAGAAAGTACAGAAAGGGAGGCAGCACTGTTGAGCTTATTAGGATTGACTTGCCCATGCTACAGACAGTTTAATAACTGTTCTTTATATTGTAATAACACAAGGATGTCCTACCATAGACAGTTTCAATTTCTCCAGCAGTGTCCATCATGTATGAGGCAGATTAAGGGCCTTGTGAGGACTAATGGCAGACAGATTCAGATTGCTCTCAGCCTGACTTCAGTGGCCATTAATGATTCCATTTTCCTGGAGCCAGCTCTACTCAGAGAAAGCTCAACTTCGAGTGGTGTGAAGTACTAGTAACAGAGGGGCAGAGGGAGGCACTGAGCATGAAAAAAGATTTAGGCTTTTATATTTAATAGCCTCGACAGCATCAAGAAGTTGCAAATTACACAGTAAAAAGCTAATAGCCCCTAGGTAAGTGAAATAGATTATTCATTTAAGTTTACATGTGGTACATATTTTAGATAAAAAAAAAACTTTACGTTTTTTTGAGTTAAGAACTTTAAGTCACTTTAAATGACGCAACTGTGATGCGGCTGTGGCTCAGTGGTTAGAGCGGTCGTCCTCCAATCAGAAGGATGGCGGATCAATCCACCACCTCATGTCGATGTGTCTTTGGGCAAGACACTGAACTCCATGTAGCCCCCCAATTTGCGTATCGGGTGTATGAGTGTTAGCCCCTCCCCTCTCCCCCCGATTTACAAATCCAGTTGTGTGAATGGGTAAATGTAACAACTTGTAGTGTTAAAGTGCTTTGAGTGGTCTGAATGACTAGAAAAGTGCTATACAAATACAGGACATTTACCATGCAAAAAGTAAATTAAATTGAGACATCTGGCTAAACGTATGGATGCTTTAAAACCAACATCGAAGCCAGAAGAAGGAAAATGAAAAGGCTGAAAAATGTTATGGATTTAAAGAGGAATGTGATGAGTTTTGATCTCCAAAGTGGTGCCAATTGTAATCAGAGCTCTCAGGCCTGAGACCCTTATCATCCTTCCTCCAAGCAGACAACCTTTCAAACACATGGGTATAATAACGATATTTTACTCCCCATCACCTGATACAGCATCTTGTTTATTCTTAGACAATTTCACAGCCTTTCACTGAACATTGGGTGTCTTTGGAGATGTGTTTTTTTTTTTTTTT